>JAODAL010083014.1:0-11389 GCA_025379985.1 Phyllomedusa bahiana
GGAATTTCATTGGGAACTGTGTGATTCCCTTATTTCCATAAATGAGGTGCTTAAGGGGGACTAAAGAACTGTTGCTAGTATCTCCAATGGATTACAATTCATTGATTGGGGTCAACGAGGATTGGAGCACTCAGTAATCAATTTATTTTGTCTAATAAGAGAGCATTGTGAAAATTGATTAAATAGTTAATAAAATTATACTGGCTTTGAAAAGTGAATTCATATTGTTTTTCACAGCATAATGGCAAGACTGGTCAAGTCACTGCTTTGTGCATGTTCAGTGCGCTTATTTATTTCTAATGAACTGTCTGACTATTGGGTGTTAAATGACCACTCTATGAACATGAGAAGACAAGAAAACAAAAACTGCTCACCTCATAATCAAATATGTCTTTAAAAAAGTTGATCAGCAAACTCCAGCTAAAAAGCCCGAAAGAAGATTTTATCTACTGCCGTTGTACACAAGTTTCTCTAGGTCATTGACCACCTCTCCCTGATCTCTCTGTTATCTGATTGCTCCACAAACTACCATCCAGCAATAGTGACTCACTCCCTGCTGAGACTTAGTCATACATGCCAACTTTTGAAAGTGGAAAGGCAGGAGTTTTGAAGTGGCGGCATGCGCCCATCTTGTTGGCAAGCCACACCCATTTGAAAAAGCCACACCCACTCCACCTAACTGCATAACGGCTCTGGAAGAAAACCAGGTAGTAGCCCCCTTTATCTAGGTAGTGCCCATTATAGCCAGGTAGTAGCCCCTATAGCCAGGTAGATGCCCCTTACAGCCAGGTAGATGCCCCCTGGTACCCAGGAAGTGCCCCTTGTAGCCAAGTATTGCCCCCATTAGTCAGGTATTGCCTCTTGTAGCCAGGTATTGCCTCCATTATACAGGTATTGTCCCTTGTAGATGCCCCCATTAGCTAGATAGTGCCCCCATTAGCCATGTATTTCCCCTTGTAGTCAGGTAGATGCCCCCATTAGCCAGACAGTGCCCCTTGTAGCCAGGTATTTCCCCTTGTAGTCAGGTAGATGCCCCCATTAGCCAGACAGTGCCCCCATTAGCCATACATTGTCCCTTGTAGCCAGGTATTGCCCCTTGTAGTCAGGTAGATGCCCCCATTAGCCAGACAGTGCCCTCCATAGCTAATAAAAATAAAATAATAAAATATACTTACCTCACCAGGCTCCCTGCATCCCAGACAGGTCCAGAGGCTGCCGACTGAGTACTCTCAACGTTGCAGGGGATGTGAGTGCAGCCACGCGTCACACCCCCTGCGACACTGAGGTGTATGTACAGCAGGGAGAAGGGAGGAGGAGAATGATCCCTCCTGCCTCCTCTCTGCATAGTGAGAATAGCCGCGACGGCCGCTGCACCCGCCCAGAGTAGCGTCCTGACACTACTCCGGCACCGCTGTCATTTAAAGAACCCCTGCTGCCTCTTGGCAGTGGGAGGTTGGCCGACTCTGCCAAAAGCGGGAGAGTTGGCATGTATGAATTTAGTTACTGACAAGTTTAAACCCTTAGAACTCTGTGGTCTTGTTCTCTACAGGTAATACATCTCCTGCACTCATGTCACTGTAAGTAGGAATAGCAGAGCTGATATGCCAATCACTGCTATACTGTAGACAGATCTACAGCCTTGTCACATTCTTAGGGAAAAATAAAAACCGCCAAGGTTTTGCAGACCCTCTAAAAGCCACCGCGAGCATAGATGGTATAATTTACGGGTGAAAAAGCCCGCTCCCGGCGGGAAAAGCGGGTTTGCTGACAGGGGAGCCCAAAAACACAGCATTTTTTGCCATGGGCAGTTTTCCCAAGTCTGGGGCATATTTTGTTTTAACTTTTGAAAATAAAAAAGGCAGGAGATACCAGTGGGCGGCCCGGGGTAGCGCGCCGGGGAAAAAAAATTGCATGACCACGGCCCAAATCTTGCGGTTTTACACGCCCCTTCAAAAACCACACCTACTCCCACATAACTCCCAAAAAAAGGTTTTGGGAAAGAAACCGGGGGTAGATGCCCTTAAACCCAAGGTATTTCCCCCCATTAACCAGGTAGTGCCCCCTTACAGCCGGGTTTTTTGCCATCTCGTAGCCAGGTAGAGCCAAATTTGAAAAGCCAGGTAGTTTCCCCCCCATTGTTTGCCGGGGTTATTTCCCCCCATTTTTTGCCGGAATGCCCCCTCTTTTGGCCCAGGTAAGGGCCCCCTTGCTTTCCAGGTATGCCCCCTCTGTTGCCGGGTTTAATCCCCCCATTTTTTTGCCGGTAGGGGGGGCCCCCCTCTTTTCCCAGGTAGTGCCCAACCCTTTTACCCCAGGTAGTCCCCCCCTTCCTTTAAAAGCCAGGAAAGTGCCCCCTTTAGTAGGCCAGGTAGTCCCCCCTTTATTTAGCCGGGGTAGGGGGCCCCCCATTAGTAGCCAGGTAGTGCCCCCCCATTTTCCCAAAGGTATTTCCCCCAAATTGTATCCAGGTAGGGCCCCCTTTAGTAGCCAGGAGTGCCTTCCATTTTTTCCCAGGAAAGGCCCCCATTGTATCCAGGTAGGGCCCCCCATTGAAACCAAAGGTTTATTGCCCCCCATTGTAGCCGGGGTGCGACCCCTTTTGTTACCCAAAAGGTAGTGCCCCCATTTTTTTGCCGGGAAAGTGCCCCCTTTTGTTTGCCAGTTTTTCCCCCCCCAATTGAAAGCCGGGGAGACCCCCCATTGAAACCAGACAGTCCCCCCCCTAAAATTTAATAAAAATAAAAAAAATTAAAAACCACTTACCTGACCAGGTTTCCCCCCCGGACCGGGGCCCAGCTCCAGCCGATCTCCTCGGTTTCACGGGGGAAAAGGGGGAGTGCAGCCACCCGTAAAACTTCCTCTGTGACCGGTCCCCAACTTGTGTGTACGGCGCCCCAGGGGAAACCCGGACATACAGGGGGGAAGGGGGAGCGTCCTCCCTGCCTCCTCCCTGCCCCGCGAAAACCCCCGGGGGTAAAGCGGACCCCTGCGCCCGCTTCACCCCCCCCGGGGAACGGCCCGGGCGGCCCCGGGAGTAGCGCCCAGCGCAAAATGGGGCGCCGGGGCCTTTTAAAAAAGCACCAACCCCCCAACCCCAAAACCCCCCCCGGGGGGCGGGGGGGGACCCCAAATAGCGGGGCCCCCCCCGCCAAAAAAGGGGAGAGTTGGCATGTAGGGCCCTTCAGGAAAAAAGTAGAAAATTTTTGGGTGAGTGACAGGTATGCGGGGTTAAAATTAGACTGATGCAAGGGCAGGTACATTTAAAAAGATACACCCTGGTGCCCCCAGGAAAAACACAGGTTCAGCAGATTTAAAAAAGGAAAGCGCAAAAAGTTAAATGCAGGTTAAAGCAAAATTTTAACCAGCTCATGTAGGGGCCCAAAAAGGGAACGGACCATTAAGAAGACAGGAAGTACTTTTTTGCAACCCGGGGCCCAACAGGTTTTTTTTGGCTTTTAAATTTTAGTACTTGTCTTTTTAAAAATTATTTTTGGCCCCTCCCAACCCCCAACCCGGGGGCCAAAAAAAAGGGGAAACTGGTAAGTTTAAAATAAGCAGCAGGGAGAGAGGCCAAAAGCAGCGCCCGGGACAGGGCCATCCCTTTCGACTCCAGAAAGGGGAAACCCAAAACCACCATGGACCAAATGACAGTACTCCCCCCTCCTAGGTATCCTAAGAACTGTTTTCAGAGGAGATGTAAAAAAAACCTGGCTAACATTTTGGGAAAACCGGGGGGAAAGCGAAACAACAAAAGGGTAAAACGGGGGAAGGTGGGGGGGAAACCAGGTTCAATGCATCTTTTTTTAAACGTAGCTACTTTTCCCTTTAAGTACAAAAAACCCGCTATAGGGCAAGTCGCCTTAGCCAGGGCTCCTAAACCCCCAAACCAGTCAACAGCAGAAAAAAAAGGGGCGGGCTTCTTTAAATTGCAAAAAAAAAGTGGGAAAATTTTTTAAAAATTTCCCATAAATCCCAAAGACTTGAATGACAGCATTTTTATCATTTGGCGGTTAGGGTTTGAGAACATTCCATAGTAACCCGGGTTTTAATAAAAGTTAAAAGGCGTATTTTTTTTTTTCTCTGTTACTGGGACTGGCAAAAGCTTTTTGGTCCCCCGGCTTGGAGCCACGGCAGAACCTGACAGGGGGGGGCGTGGCGCAGGGCGTAGGGACTTTTTCGGGGGACCCCCCCCTTTTCTAAAACACCCCACGGGCTGACTTACCCTCTACAATTTTTAGGTAAACCCGGCAGAGTGTAAAATATATATGCCGCTACTTTTGTAATGGAAATTAAGTGGGTTTTTTTTTTTTTTTTTTGTGTTTAAAAACAAAGGGGGGTAGGGAAGGAGGGGGGGGGGGGGGGGGGGGGGGGGGGGGGGGGTTCCCTTTTTTAAGGGGGGGGCCCCAAAATTTTTTTCGTTATCCCACTGGTGAAATGTGTTTTTTAATACAGGGAACCATCTCGTTTCTCGTCTTTAAAAAAAGCTTTTAAAAATGGATTGCCCCCCCCCTCTCTTCAACTTCCTCTAAAACCCCCATCTTATTTCTGATCCATTGTTTTTGGATTTTCTAAAAATTTGCCTAGAAACCCACTGTTTCCCCCAAAATTTCTTCCCTTTCACTCTTTCTATACATTTTTTTTTTAGCGAAACCCCTAAATTTTTATTTCGATGTTCTTTAAATTCTAATTTTTAAAAAACGTGTTGTTTTGCCCAAACATATGAAAAATCCCGAAAGGGCATTTCAAAAGGGTAAATGGGCATTCTTATATTGCATGTGAACGCTCCCCTAATTGGTATTTTTTTTTTTTCCCTTGTGGGGGGGAAATGTGGGGATTGGGGGGCCCCCGAAAAAATAAAAAGACTACAGTTCTGACAAATTGGGCCCGGCATGGGTAAGTTTTTTTTCTTTTTTCAAATTTTTAAAAAAATTTCTGACTATTGGGTTTTTTTTTCTTTCCCCGTATGTCATTTGGGGAAACTATTTGGTTTCCCCTTTTTTTCCGGCCCTTTTTGCGATATAAAAAGGGAACGGTGGATCTTTAAATAACTTGCCACATTTGACTAGTCCAAGTAGGCCCCAGTGTTTTTTTTATTGCTCTTTTTATCATTTCACTGTGTGAAATATAATGTGCAAAATGTAAGCCAGTTTGTTATGCTCTTTTTATTTTAAATGGCATTAAAATAGGACAAAAACGTTTTTTTTTAAACCTTTTTTCTTTTTGCTATTTTTCTTTTTTGGGTTTTTTATTTATACCCTCTTTAACGAATTTTTTAAACCCCCCATCCCCTGATCTGTTGTTGAAAAAGGTTGTGGAGAGGAGCAGTTTGCGTTTGGGCCCTGGTAAATTTGGGCCCCTTTTTGCAAATCCCCTAAAATGTTTTAGGTCCCGGTGAAAAATCTTTTTTAAATAAAGGGGACATTATTTCTGTCAATGGGCTTGGTGAATAAGCTGGTAATAAAACCCTTCCCTAGTTTTCCTCACCCCTCAACCCTCAAGGGTGGATACCCTCCCTGGCCCATGGTGGCCGTAAAAATTTTATCAGAGGGTGTATTTTATTAATATTATCCCCCCCCCCCCCCGGGAAAATTTTTTAAATTTTTTTTTTTGATCCATTCCATAGGACAAAGATGTCATCCCCCATACCTATACCCCGGGCCCCAAAACCCCGTTGAGCCCTGTGTCTTTCCCGAATGATTGCGATTCTAGAGCAGCCCCGGAAAAACGGGTAGCAAAAACCCTTTACCGCGACCGGGAAACCCCCTAGAGGTGCCCTGTTTTTTGTAGGTAGGGTTTCCTCCCCAAATTTGAAAAAATTTTAGTTAAAATAAAAAAAGGGAATGTCATTTAAAAAATTAAATTTTTTTGGGTTTTTTTAAAGGGGGGGGGTTTTCCTTTTCAATGCCTCTCTGGTAGCCTGCATTCCCTTCCCATATGGTATAATTTGGGAAAAAATGATTTGAAAATCTAGGGTAACATAAAAGTAAGGTTTTAAAAGTTTTTTATGGGGCTCGAAGAACATGTAAAAAATTTACCTGTTTTCTCTTAAAGCATGTATTCCCCCTTTTTTTTACTCTTTGGGAAGAAAAGAGTCAACATATACGGCAATAGGGCCAAAAAAGGAACCATCCCCGAAACGGGTAGGTCGTCCCGGGGGGGTCAGTAAGAAATTGTGAATTTTTGGGACTAGGGAGAAAATGGGGGAAAGTGGGGTATTTTTCAGATCAGCAAACCCTTTTTAAATTTTTTTTGTAATTTAAATTTTTAATTTAACGCTTTCAATAAAAATTTTCCAAATTTTCCCTTTTTTGTCTAAATTTTTTCCCTGGGGATCCTCGTCAAAATTTTTTAAAAATTAGCCCGGGACAGTCCCCTTAATTTAGTGTGAGCCCCACTAATATATTTTTTTCCCATCCTGTTTCAAAAGGTGGCCCCCCCCCCCCTTGGGGCGGCTTTTTTTTTTACAATTGGGGCCAAACATTCTTAAATTGCCCGTTAAATTTCCTGCACTTCCTTTTCTAGTAATTTTTTTTGTTTTTTTTTTTTTTTGGCTGAAATTTTCCCCTTTCTCTGCCCCCCTTCCCGAAAGTGACAACTTTTTTTTTTGTAAACGTTTCCCAACGTAAATTTCTATTTACTTTTTGGAAACAAAAAATGCTTAAAAATTTTTTATAATTTTTTTGGGAAACTAAACTACCTCATCTCTTATTTTAGATGTTTTCTGAAAAAAATTTTTAATTTCGTATCCCCCGACAAAATTTTTTAGAAATCTACAAATTTAAAACAAAGAGAGACATTTCCCCCCCCCCCCCCCCCCCCCCCCCTTTAAATGGGGCAAAAAAATTTAGTCCTCTTAAATTTTAAAATTTGCGCTTCTTGTTTTAAAGGGTAAAATTCTTTTTGGGAATGTTAACCAACAGGGGCCCTTTTTTTATCTTCTATTTTTTTTTTTTTTTTTTTTCTTTTCTTTTAAAGGTGTTGGGGTTTTTTCCCCCCTTTGGGCCCCGTGGCCCGAACTGCCCTCCAGAGTCCGTTTTTGGGGTTTTTGGGTTTCGATCTCTAAAAAAATTTCCCACGCTTTAGAATTTTTTTTTCGGGGATAGATCTAAGTTTTTCATGCGGTTTGTGGCTGCTAAAACTTCAGGAATTTCAGTAATTTCTTTTTTTCGTTAAATTTAAACTCCTCTTTCTCTTTTCTTGTATTGATTTTTGCCCTATCTTCGGCCCCTTGTAAAACCCCCCGGCCTTGGGAGGGTAGGTTTTTTGCTGTCTCCCAAATTTTTTTTACTTTATTCTGGAGGAGCTGGACTTCATTTTTTCAATCTGTAAAGGTAAATTCTTGAAATTTACCTTTTTATCCTCCTCGGTGGAGGCTTTTTTAAAAATTTTTTCATCATAGAAAGAATTTTCCCTTTTCCGGGCTTTTTCAAAAGTTTTTAAATTTTTTAAAACCTCTGTAAATTGTCAAATACTCAATTCCGTTTAATAGTGATTTTCTAATAGCGTACCCTCGTTTACGATAGTTGGATCTTCCCCCGCATTAAATATAGGGGTGTTTAAAGGGCTTTTCCCCAAACCCCCTTTGGGGGTGCGTTCATGTTTGACATACTGAGTAAGCGTTTAAAAAAACATTTAGGGAAAAGGGGACTCGCTTTTTTTCCCCTTTTTTACTGTTTAATTTTTTTTTCTAGGGGAAATTTGGGGGAGGATTCTTTCGGTTTCCCCCAATTCCTTTGCCCCGGCCTTTTTGCTTTTTTTTAAGAATTTAACTCTTTATTCTCTGAAATATAACCCAAAAAATTTATCCGCCCGCCTGTCGGTGATCCTTCCCAAACCTTTTAAAAGAATTGATTTCGCAAAAAAAAAATTTTTAAGCTACAAGAGGATTTAAAAATCAATGGCATCTATTTTTTTTAAGAAACTACTTTTCCAAAATAAATCAAAGACCCGCTATAGGGGAAGTCTGCCTTAGGCCAGGGCTCCCAACCCCCCAAAACAGTTTAACAAAACAGAAAAAAAAAAAAAACACTTCTTTAAAATTGCAAAAAAAAGTAGAAAAAATTTTTTAAAATCCCATAAATACAAGACCCTTTAATGACAGCAGTTGGGATAAAATTTTCAATTTTGGGGGAAAAACATTCCCCCTTGGGAAGCGGTATAATAGATGTTTTAAGGGCGGGATTTTTTTTATTCTCGCCCCCCCGAAACCCTGCTGGGCTCCCTAGCTTTGGTTTGCTCCGGGGTTGGAGCAGGGGCGTACCTGACAGGCGGGCGTGGCCCCAGGGCGTTCGACGTTTCCCGGGGGGGCCCCCCCCTTTTTCAAGCACCCCACTGCTGACTTACCCCCTACAAATTTATTTGGGAAGCACGGCAAATGTTAATAAAAGGGGAATTATGCCGCTAAAAAAGCTTTAATTTTGGATAGTGTTTTTTTTTTTTTTTTTTGGGGTTTAACCCAAAAAGGCTTTTAAGGCCCCCAAATAAAATTTTTTACATGATTTTTGCAATTTAAAAAAACCTGCCCCTTTTTTCTCTGCTGGGAAAACCGAGTTTTACTTCAAAATCCAGGGCCCTTTTTCTTGTTGCCCCGGGGGTTCCTTCCCCCTGGCAAACAGGGAAAAAACAGGCAGAAAAAATGGGTGGGTGGGGTTTGGGGGGGTGGGGCGCTCCAAGAGCGGGGGGTTTGAGGCAGTGTGAAAGGCAATGCTTGCCTCATTTGACAACTTCACCTGTTTTTCAATCCATGGACGGGCCGTGAAGCTGGAACCACGAAAAACCAAGCAGGACTGGAGCAGACGAATTAGGCAGAAAATATAAGGAAATCTTCTCCTGGTGGAGACATAGGTTGGGTATAGAACTGGACAGACTCCTTCAAGATCTCCCCATTGACAGATGACAAACGCAGGGGCTTCTCCAGATGGTAGACAGGCAGGCAGAACTTCTCCAGCAGAAATGGGTGGATGAAGTTCTCCAAAGAACCAGAGTCCAGAAGAGCAGGAATATCAAAGGCAGCACCAGAAGCTTAGCAGAGGGAGACCAGAGTGGTCAGAAAAGGAGCAGAAACACCTTCATTCAGGGTCACCTCACCAACAAAACCTAGGCACTTGGGTTTTCAGGGCGCAGCCGGCAGACTGGGAAGTTCTTAAGGAAGTGTCTGGCACCGCTACAGTAAAACCACAGGTTTAAGGTGCACCAACGGGTGCGCTCCTCTGCGGAGAGATGAATACAGTTGACCTCCATTAGCTCATCTTGTGGGAATGCAGGGGCCTGGTGAGAAAAACTTGAGGTTGCAGATACAGGGCACAGAGGCTTGCAAGTCCGGGAGGACATAGACTGCTGGTGAAGCTCTAGCTCCCTTTCAGCAAAGTGGATGTCAATGCAGGTAGCCAGAGTGATGAGGTCGTCCAAGGTGGTAGGTAGGTCATGACCAGCCAACTTATCTTTGATGCATCCACTGAATCCCCCCAGAAGGCTGCAACGAGGCTTCATTGTTCCACGCAAGCTCAGAGGCCATAGTGTGGAATTGGAGGAGCGGAGGTATTGCACCCAGGTTGCTCGAAGATCTTGCGGAAACTCTTGAAGGTCCCCTGTCAGTGGATCCCCTTTCTCCCAGAGAGGTGAGACCCAGGCCGAAGCTTCTCATGAGAGCAAGATGATGATGAATGCCACCTTGGCTCTATTGGACGGGAACTGGTGAGCCAGGACCTCAAAGTGTATGATACACGGGTTGAGGAATCCGTGACACATATGGGGGTCTCTGAAGTAACGGGCAGGCAAGTGCAGGCTGGGACTGGCCATGGCAGAGGGAGGCAGAGCTCCTTCAGGTAGTAGAGCAGGTGTAGGTGCCAGTGCAGACACAACTTCATCCAGACAGGAAGTAATGGTCTGCAGCTTCTGTAAAAGTTGCTCCAGGTGGACACCATGACAGATACGATGTCTGGCAAGGTCACTCCAGTGGGATCCAAATTGTATGGTCAGTTTGTACTGTCATGTTCTTAGGGAAATAGAGTGCCAGGTATGCGGATCCTCTGGGCCACCGCGAGCCTAGATCGCAAAACTCGCGGTGGTAGCCGAAGTGCAGGATAGTTACAGCAGGTGCTAGCACGGATACAGTGTACTGTCCCAGGACAGTAGCAGACTTAGTACAGCAGCAGATATGTAGCAGGTAAATGGACTGGTGCAACGGCAAATATACAGCAGCCAGATACAGGTAGCGCACAGGTAACGCAGGTTCAGCATCAATACAGCAGCCAGGGGTTAAGCTATATGTAGTGGACAACAAAAAGCTGAACAGGAGCAGAGGAAGGAAGTTCCTTTTATGCAAACAGGTCACAGGTTAATCTGCAGGTAATTGATGACCGTCTCTTTAAATACTCATGCACTGCTGTGCGTGCATCTTGGAGGGTGCTTGTGCACGCAGAGGCAGCTAGAGTGGACATGAGCAAGCCGAAGCAGGAACGTGGACTGATAAGTTGTACTGAGTGGCGGGGGACGCTGCCGGAGTAGAGACAGGAGCCGGGACAGGTGAGTATAGTACAGGGGTATCAAAGAACGCCGCAGTAGCGGCTGGGACATGGCCATTCCCGTGGTTCAGCACTGGAGCCACAGCTCCATAAAATAGTGAGACAACCCCTTTAAGTATCCTGAGACCACATTGAGCCCTTTGACCGACTCCCAAAGTTAAATTTAATCCAGCAGCTGTTAGATGAAAATGCAAAAGCAATGCTCCTAGTGCATGGTTGGGGTTTATGTGAGTTGAATAAAAAAGGTATACTTAATGGATTGCTAACTCATAAATGAATATAAAATTTAGTCACTATTAACAATCTGGGGAACCATTTGAATTAATTAGTGATCTACTGTTAAAGAATTGGGCCTGGTGAAAGGATAATTGTGAATTTGTTGGAAAGCCAATTGAGTACATCTGGTACATTCTCTACGGGTTCTGATTGACTGGTTTGCTAATTTTTACTAAAGGACAATAAATCCACAAATTTTCTAGCAATTGAAAAAGTACTGAGCAATTTAAATGAGTCAAAGATACATAAAGAATATATAAAAACATCTGTCTCTGCTGTCATTCCTGTCTTGGTAATTGCTCTAGTGATATAGGAGGAAAAAAACAGCCACAAAATATTAATAACATTGTGCAAAAAAGCCTCTGGCATTTTCACAAATTCACCGATTGTTACCACTCTTCTGCTAATAATACAACAATCTCACTAGATGTGTCCAATTAGCAAAGAGATTAATACATTTGGTTTCACATCTGGACAGCCACCGCAAATGAGCAATGCAAATTAAAAAATAAGCACTTATAATTATACAGAGGCTTCAGGATTACGATGACTTCTATATTCGTAGAGTGAAAAAAAAAAATTACATAAAT
>JAODAL010083015.1:0-11388 GCA_025379985.1 Phyllomedusa bahiana
GTTGCCGGGATTGATTTATTCCATTCCCCCTTGTATTTGCCCCTTTCTTGTCACTGTAGACCGAAGACAGCCGTAAAAAGGGAAATGGGTTTAGTTAACAAAGTGAACTGTCATATCTTCCACAGGATCTACCGGGGATTTGGTTGATCAAAAACTGTTCGGGGAAAAGTTAAGTTTGGGTCAAATTTCCCTGATTTTCTCCAACTGAACTTTTACTGTTCTTTTCGGAAAAAGTTCGATTTTTCCTATGGCGTTAAAAACACACCATTTTATATTTTTTCAGCGCTTTTGCACTTTTTGGCGGCCATCCAATCGTGAAGCAAAAGAGAAGGGGGTCAAAAAAAACATATCGTTCTAAAAACGCCTTTTCAGTTCAAAATCGTTGTACGACTACTTTCGTCGCTTGTTGCTTGCAGGCAAAAGATTTTTTATTACGAATTTAGCAGGAAAAAAGCGTATTTAAAATTAGTTAGGTATTAGTTGGGGGGGTGTGCGCAAGCTTAGGGAATAAGATGATTGTTTTTTCCTCCCTAGACGCAATAGTTAGGAGTTTGGTATTGCTGGCTGCATCTTTCCCAACCCAGGGTTTTGTTTTTGGGGGACATTTGCGGCACAAAAATAAGCCTTCTCTCATTAACATGGAAATTAATTTACAGAATGCTTGGTTTGTTTTCTATCAGTCCCCAAAAGTTTCAGTTTTTCCCGAATTGGGGGGTGAAATCATTTTAAACACACCATCCCCAATTTTCCCTATACAAGAAAATGTTTTTAAAATAGGGGTTAGTTGGTGAAAAATATTTGAGTGGGAAAAGTTATTTTGGCAGTTTTGCCATCATCATCTATTAACCTTTTCAGGGCCCCCTACAGCCAAATCAAATGGGGCCCCCCCCCATTACAGTTCCTATTTTTTTTCATACATGGGCCTCTTTTTGATTTGGGCCCTGAAGGAGTACTGCCCGTACTGCCCATATTGGCACCTTACCAGTTACAGGTGCCTTTTCCCAATACTGGTGTCTTTTATGTGTAAAAGGGAAAAGCTTTTGGGTTCCCCCCCCCCCCTCCCGGAATCAGATTTTAAATGGGGTTCGAGTTCGAATCAAACCCGAACCGAACACCATTAGTGTTCGAAGTTCCACTCGAACATTTTTACGTTCGCTCTTTCCTACACAAGAGCAGAGCAAAATTGTCACATGCAACTGATAGGGAAGGGACTGGATCAAAGCTGATGCATTCTATCTAGAATGATACATTGTAACAAAGTGTAACAGAGAATGGATACAATCTTAGCTGTGAGAAGTATTCAAATCAGTAGGGGATTGACTCTAGGTGGCGAAGTATCTGCAAGCAGGGATCTTGAAAGGTGTGGAAGCTTAAAGGGGTTGTCTCACTACATGTCTCACCTCAGTCCTGTTTTCTTGGTTTCACTTTCAATTCAGGGGCGTGTTTACTGGCTTCCACTAGGCTGCAGTAGAAGCCAGGTCTGTAGCTATAGTAACCAGTGCTGGCAGCCTATCAGGAGGGATCAAACAGGTCTGTACCTATAGCAACCAGTGCTGGCAGCCTATCAGGAGAGATAGAACAAGTCTGTACCTATAGCAACCTGAGGATCTGATGCAGCCCATACAAGAGGGGGTATCTAGGAATAGGTAGGACACTGCTAATGGACACATATTACAAAGTGACTTGTTTTTGCAAAATTTTTAACATAAAATGCAATCCTTGTAGTGAGACAATCCCTTAAATGCTTAAAGGGGGTTTTTCTCACTACTTTGATTCATTCACCTCATCCTGTTTTTTTTTTTTTCTTTTAAAAAGGGGGGTGTTTACTGGCTTCTTAGACTGCAGTAGAAGCCAGGTCTGTGCTATAGCAACCAGGGGCTGGCAAGCTTTCAGGAGAGATTGAACAGGCTGTAAGCTATAAAACCCGTGCTGGCGCAAAAAAAGGGAGATTGAACAGGTCTGTAGCTATAGAAACCAGTCTGGCAGTTTCGGGAGAGTTAAACGGGTTTTGTAGCTATAGTAACCGTGCGGGCGTCTTTTCAGGAGGATTGAACAGGTCTGTAGTTAGCGACCGAGGGCTTTTCGCCCATACAAGAGGGGATATCTAGGAAAATAGGTAGGACAGGTTAATGGCATATATTTGCAAAGTACTTGTTTTTGCAAGTCTTCAAATAAAAAAAACAGCAATCCCCTTGTGAGACAACCCCTTTAAAGTATTGGAAATGCATACTTTCATAATACCATTTCACATAAAATTTATCTTTAAAAATTTACCAGGATTTGCTTTTACATTATAATTTTTACTGTAGTTCACTAAATTCTTATCTCAAAAAGTTTTAACAGAACGTTGGGGTTTTTCTCCACTGGCCCGGACCCCATATTACAGAGAAAGGCTGTATATTGGGTTTTGATGACGTCTTTTTCGGTTTAGAGATTTAGGTTATGCTGGATCCCGATTCCCCAGGGCCCCGGGGGTTTGTTTCTGTTTTTTGAGCTGAACAAGTTTACAAAGTTTGGGGAAAGAAAACATTTTTTTGTTTATCTAGAACTGAAACGCAATTGAAAAGAAAACCTCAAGTAAAAGGCAGCGCTGCCCTTTATGCGGCCATAGAATTGGGTTACATGTTGGCAGGAATGAGACTCTTAATGGCCTTTTCCAGATGGTTTCAGTGCTGGACCTGTCCCCGTTTTTAAAAGACGAGTAAAGCCCCTTGTTCCCCCATCGGGCCATTGTTTGGACAGTAAATAACCCCTTTCATTGACACAGATAAAACTTTAAATTGCCTTTGCTTTTTAGGGAAAAAAGGGGGAAAAAAAAAGGAGAGAAAAAAAATTAAATACGCTTCTATTGAGTGGGGGAAAAAAGTGGGGCATAAGAAATTAATGGGGGTTTTTTATGGGGACAAAAATTTCTGCCATGTCAGTAAGAATAATTTGGGCGTAAAACTGTGTCACCTATAGACATTTACTGCCCGGTGCCCTACTGTGCCAGATTGTCCCAGCGGTCAATCTTTGCAAAAGGGCTGCTCTGGTGTCTACAGAGCTTGCTGCTCGTCTAATACTATTACTCCCATTGATAATTATGTATACAGTGATCTCCTCCTTGTGTTGGCTGCAAGTTGGCAGAATTTTATCATTCAGTTCTATAGCTGTGAAGAGAAGCACTATGCTGTCTGCCTTAATTTGTTAAAGGGGTTGTCTCACTACAAAGATTAGCTTTCAACATTTAGGAAAAGGTGAAAATGAAGACATATTCCAAATATATTGCTTTGCTCATTTTTTTGTTGAGGAGCTACAAATTATTTCATCACCTTCTGAGGGCTCTCAGGTTTCTCTAGTTACTGACCTGTTTGCTTGCTCTCTCTCTGCTGTTGTCTTATCTGATAGTAGGGAGTGACCTCATCACACATACAATTGCAGGAAGCCTGAGAACTTGTGTGTTATCTGATCTTTCAGACAAAAAAAACTAATTACTACTGTTTACTTTAGCTCTGAAGCTTCTCTGGACCTCTGAGCAGGAGATTGTTTATCTAATCTAGACTAAATAGCAGAAGTCTGAATACACAGAGCTCATATGCTAATTACCCACAGCTTGACCAGGAAGTGACAGGATGCATGAATTAAAGCTGCTACTGACTCTATGAAACAGTAAATTGAGACAACCCCTTTAATGGAAGTCTTCAGGAACTGTTGATACAGGACACTATTGTTTATTATGGGTTGGCTGCTGTTAATGGATCTTGTTTGTCTCTATGAATGAGAGAAACAGGGAACACTCATCAACATACAAATACCTTATACCAATTAACATATGATACTGAGTTAGTCTAATTGCACCAACTACCTGCATGGGGTATTCACATTCTCTAACTGCTTAGAGGTGTTAAAGGAGTTGCCCCATTGTGACAACCTCTATTTCTATGCTCTATTAGAGCACGTAGATTTCCTAGATGGGGGATTAATGCATATAGATGTCATATAAAGGGGAAATAGAGCATATAGATGTAATAGAAAGGGGGATTAGAGCATCTAGAGGTCATTGATAGGGAGAATAGCGCACATAGATGTCATAGGGGAAAATAAGAATAAAAGATGTTATAGGGGGAAATTTAGACCCTTACAGACGTCAAATGGGGAAAAAAGGGCATACAGATTTCCCCTTTGGGGGGGGGAAAAAACCCTTAGATGAGTTTGGGATGGGGGGATTAGAACATTTTAGAATGTTTAAAATAGGGGGGTTTTAATGCATAAGATTTTCCCCAAAAGGGGGGGAAGGGAAGCGCTTAGTGTCATAGAAAGGGGAAATAGAGCGTATAGATGTCATATAAAGGGGGGTTTTGGGCATTAGAGGTCATTATAGGGAGAATAGTCAATAGAAGTTTAGGGGGAAAAAGGCATAAAGATGTTTTTAGGGGATTTTGAGATTTTAGATGTCCCAGAAAGGGAATTAGGGGCATTTCAGACATCATAGATAGGGGCAATAGAACATACAGATGTCCTACAAGGGGATTAGAGCATATAGATGTCCTAGATGGGGGGTTAATGCATATAGGGAAATTTTAAGAAAAAGGGGTTTTGAGCACAAAAAGGGGTTCCCTAGGGTAAGGGGGTTAGAGCATATAGAGGGCATTTGAAAGGGGAAAAAAAAGGAAACACTTTCATAGAAAACCCCTAGGGTAGGGGGACTAGGCACCAAAAATTTCATAAGGTTTAACCATAAACCCTTTCTCTTAAAATACATTTTATGAAATTTTTCTTCCCAACTTTCTTCTACTATTTTAGTGAAAAGTTAGAAATTCTTGTTTCAAAGCAAAAAATGAAATGGGTTTTATTTTTTTACACCGCTTTCCCCCTTTCTTTTAAAAGAGTGGGGTGTGGTTTTAGAAGGGGGGGGAAGGGGCCACCCCTTTACAGAAATAGGTATAAAATTTAAGGGAGAAATTATTTTCAAATTTTTTTTGCAAAGCCCTTATGAGAAAAATTAAAATTTTTTTCGGGGGCATCCCCTTTAATTAAAAAATTTAGCCCTTTTTACTCCAAAGGAAAATTTTAAAGGGCTTGTTTATGAAAAGCCTGTCTAAGCAAAAGGGATTTCATGGTTGGGGCCATTAAATTTTTGAAAGGGCACTTTGTAAACCCCGACAATTTCCCACAGCATTTCCCCCCCAAAAATAACAAGGACCACATGGGGGTTTTTTATTTTTTTAAAAAGGGTTTTCGGAAAATTGGGACAATCCCCCCCAAAAATTTGAACTTAAAAAAACCCTTCTTCATTTCCCGCTGGTTGTCTTTTTACTGAAAACTATAATTGCTTACACAAAAATAAAGATCTGATTGTTTTATGGTTTTCCCAATTTTAATTTTTTCCCAAAATTTTTTACAAAAAAAATAAAAAAGCGGAAAAAAATAAAAAAAGGGGAAAAAAAAAAACAAAGAGATTGGGTTAAAAAAAAACCAAGTTGTTATTTTTCTTATTACAGCGGGTTTAGCCTATAAACCCGGGAAACTTTTGAAAGTAATCCTGAATTCTCTCCCGTCAATCTATGAACCCGCAAAAAATTTAGCAAACATTGCAATCTTAAAAAAAAAAACCCTTTCGAAACTTTTTTTTTTTGAACGGGTTTCATAAAATCGATTTTTTGAGTTAAAATTAAAAGTACTCAGGGTGCACTTGTGGGAAAAAAAAATGAAAAAAAAAATGCAATTTAAGCTGAACGTGTTTTTCCCAAAATTTTGGGTGGAAATTTCAAATGAAAATCCCAAATGCGCACATAAAGTGAGGGGGCAAAGTTAAAGCTTTTAAATAGGGGCCCAACACGTTCCTTTTTTTTTAAAATTTGGGATTGAGGGGGTGATGTTATGTTTTAAAACCCCCCAAATACCGGGTCAGGCCGCCCCTTAAATTTCGCCAGGCAGCTGGGGACTTGGTGTGGGTTTTGGTCTTACAATAAAAATCACATATGGAAACAGTAATCTTCCCGTACATGAGTCCAATAACGGCTCAGTGTGGGGGGGGTAATTAAAGGGAAAAACACATTGCTAATTTTTATTTATAAAACGGGCCGTTATTTTTTACAGGGGTTGTTACACAGTTGACCCAACTGCGGGGATTATATGTTTAGCTTTGTATTTTTTAAATTTCACCATTTTGGGGGCTGAAAAATTTTTGAATCCCCCCCCCAAGCAAAACCTTTTTAAACATTTAAATTAGCAGGGAAAAAAAGTATAAATCTTTATTTACATGACAAGTGGGGTATATTTTTACCTAGTTTCGAAAATTCTTTTACTGAAAAAAGCTTTTTCCCCCTCGAATAAAAAACAAACCCTAAAATTTTAAAAACCCTTTTTAAAGTGGAAAATTTTTCCACCTTTTTATATTAAATTTGGAATTTCCCCCATTTTGCACTGTTTTATTGCTAATATACCCTTTTAAAAGGGGCTTTTTCAGCCCCGTTTTGCGTTATGTCTCCCAAAACCCTGGCTGCCCCCCCTTTTACAAAAGGCAAAGAATTAAAATTTAAAAAAATTTCCCCGGGCAGCACCCAAAAGGGGGGGCAAGGAGCTTTTTTAGTCTGGTTTTTTTATTTTTAAGGGGTTTGTTTCACCTCAACACTTTTTTTTTTCTTTTAATTTCCCTTTTTAAAAGGGGTTTTTTTTTCTTTAATTTTGGGGCAGCCGTTTTTTTACTGGTTTCTAAAGGGAGAGTTTTGAAAGGGAGGGGTTTGTTTTCTCCCCCCCCAGGCAGGGGAAAATCTTTTTTTTTCTGCGAAAACCCCCAAAACTGTGCACTTTAAAAAATTTTTATTCTGTGTGGGAAAGGGGGAGGAAAGGGGGGAAAGGGTTCCCCAAGCTGAGTTTGGGAAATGAAAAGGAAGGGGTAAAATCCTTTGTTAAAACTACATTTCTCGCCCTCTCTACAAACTTGTAAATTTTAAAAGTTTCCTTTGGCCTTCAAGACCACAAAAGATGGGGGAATTTTTTTTTCTCTGGGGTTTTCTCACCAGTGATATATCCGGGAGAAACCAAACCCGCACGAAAACTTTCCCCTACCCCCTTTAAAAGGGGGCGGGTTTCGTCCGGGGTCCTGTTTCCTGCATTTTTCCTTAGGGCATTTCTTTTCCCCATTATGACTGGGCCGTGGGACCCGGAAAAACCCGATTTGGACCCCTCAAATTTTTTTCCCAAAACAATAAAAAAAAACACCCCTTTTTCCCAAAAACCTTTGCACTTTTTTTCTTTTGGTAACCAAGGAAGAAAAACTTAGATTTCTGGGTCCCCCCCTTTTTTTTAACTTTTGATTTCATAGTAAAATAAAATTTTTTAATGGAAAACCTTCTAAAGCCTCCATGAAAAAATTTCCGTCTTTTTTTGCTGTGGAGTTTTGTGTAAATCCTTCCTAGCTGTGGTGCTGCTAAAACCTTAAACAGTGAAAGCACCAAAACCCACTTCTGACAGTCTCTGATTTCCCTTCTTTTTCTTACTTTTAAAGATAACAGCGGGAAGGGGGGAGGCTGTACATCAGTCGAGCATGGAGAGAGGGAGATCAAAAGGGCCTCACCCAGGCAGAAGTTGGGAGAAAGAAAATTTTGAATTTTTTTTGGGGGGGTTTCACTAGGCTGCCATTTTGTTGTGTGGAGCAGGCTCCCCAAACTGGGGGCCCCCAGCTGTTGGGAAATGAAAACTTCCATCATGCTTTTATTTTAATCTATAACGTGGGCATGTGGGAGTTGTAGTTTTCAACAGCTAGAGTCCCTCAGTTTGAGGATCCCTGCTGTGGAGTGTGTGTAAACCTTATCTACGCGGGTTGCTGCTAAACCCTTTAAACAAGTAAACAGACCCATGCTGCAGCTCTTGATTTTTCCCCCTTCTCTTTCTCCTGTTAAAATAGAGGGGGAAGGGGAGAGGCTGTACATGCAATCAGAGCAGGGAGAGAGGAGAGATCCAAGAAGGGCAGCTACACAAGCAAAAATTTAAAAAAACACTTCTTTCCCCCTTTTTTTTTGGGGGAAATTCCCAAGGCTGGTTCGTGTTTAGTTCGTAGGCCATACCCAATCTAGACTTCTAAACACACAGAGCCACCCCCCTATGTATTAAGGGAAGGAAAACGCTAAGAAAAGTCAAAAAACTTAGGACCCAATGAAAACAAAATATGTAATCAATATTAGTGAAAAACACTAACAAAATGTAAAAATTTTTTTTCCCTGTCAGAGGTGCCATGTTTAAGGGTTTTTTTTTTTCCTACAAAGTTTACTTTAAACATGTAGGGACGGGAAATTTTAAGGTTTTTCCCAAATATTTTGTTTTATTTTTTTTTTGGCTTTGAGGGGGGAGATAAGAATTTATCACTCTGAGGCCAAAAGGTTTCTCTAGGGAAACTCTTCCCCTCCCCTTTTCTAGTCTGTCTTATCAAAGCGGGATAAAGACGGGTGGGGGGGCCACAGAGAGAAAAGGGTGGTGAATTAGTCTCCTTTTTTTGTATACTTTGAGCTTGTACAAATAGATAAACATCCCCTGCTCTTCAGCCCCCCGGTTTTTTTTAGAAGTGTGAATGCCGGGGTTTAAATTACAAAAACACGGCCATGAGCAGACACGCCTGATCAGGAGGAAAGGGCATGCTTGAATCCGAACTGCTTTTGGGGCTGTGAAACAGCGTGGTGAGACAACCCCTTTAATTTTAATTGTACGTATCAAAAAACTTAAGTTTCCACTGGTGGGACTGCAGGTAACCAAAATTATTTTTTGAAAGTAAATGCCTAGTGAGAGCTCTAGAATTTAATTTAAAAACTCAGTACATATAGTAAAATGATTTTTGTTCCTTTTTGCTTTTTTTGTCAAATCCTTTAAAAGGGGTTTTGTATCTTTTTTCTTAGTGGTCTTCAAATAAGGGGAAGTGAAAACCAAACCTTGAAATTGGATGTTTTTGAAAACCCTGCTTGTTTTCACAGTCTCCCTTTTCTTTGTTTTCTGAAAACATGTTCCCCGTCCCGGTCGGATTCCACCCCCTTTATTTTTTGGGTGAGGCTACTAATTTACATTCTGTCTGGCCCCCGTGTTTTTCCGGGAGCGTCATTCTTCCCTTCACTCAGAATAATAGGCCGGCAAAATTTCATCTGCAAGATAGCAGAATGACAAACCCCTGCGCTTTCTAAAAACAGTTAAACCGAATTGTGCCCGGTGTAAGGTCTGTGTAATAAAAAAGGGAAAGGGGGACGATCTGGCTGCTCTGGTTGAGTTTTTTAAAAGCTGGATTCAACTGTAAAAAACCTCCAGCTGGAGAGGGAAGAGATCAGTGCTCTGGTTTTATAGAGGACTTCTAGCTGGGAAAGCGGGCTTTGTTTAAAAAACAGCTCACAAATAAGACTGATAGGGAGAGGAAGATATATTTAATGTGGATTTAGAAGGAAGGGGGAGCAGGCAGGTGCTTCCCCTCCCACTGATCTCAACAAACCATGACTCGGGAGCGGCATGAACATGAAGGGGGGGGGGGAGATATCACCCCCTTCAGTTTAAAAAAAACCCAGCTGGGAGGGGAAGAAAACCCCTGGATTTGTAAGCTGGAAATTAAAATACAGTGTAACAAAAAGAACTGATGAAGCAAAATCCCCTTTTAAAGGGGTTGTTTCATTAACCCCATTGCTTTTTTAGTTCAAGTCTTGCAAAAACATTCATTTGCAATATTGTCCCTTAACAGGGTCCTCTATTCCAGATTGCCCCCTTGTTTGAGTGCATCTTCCTCAGGTCACTATAGTACAACCTGTTCAATCTCTATGTTTGGTTTTCAGGCACTGGTCTATAAGCTACAGACCTGGCTTTACTGAGCTTTGTAGAAACCGTAAACAACCCCCGAATTCAAAAGAAACAAAGAAAACAGGACTGAGGTAAGTTGAATCAATGTTTGGAGAAAAAACCCTTTTAAGGCACAACTGGATCTGTGACTCAGTTCAGTGACAGAGTCTACAGAAATTAAGGTAGTCTGAGAACGCCCCTGCCTCTCATTGGTTCAGGTTGGTTTTCTTGCTTCTTCCCTGCGGTTGCTGTTGTCTAAAAATCATATATGAAAAACCCCCTTCACATGTAAGAAAAAAATTTGCGAAGTGTTTGAAAAATTATTAACATGGGTGCCAGAGGCTCAACACCCTTTGTTTTGGAAATCTCTCATACAAGTTTGTAGGGAATTAAATAGTGTTGGGTTAAAAAACCATAAAATATTGCATCCCGCTCAATCTAAAGCATTTCAAAGGGTGGGGAGTAGGTTTGGACAGTGTATCAGAGTCACTATTGAGGAAACGTAGTAAACTCTGCATTGTAATGTGCCCCCAATACGACAGCGCTCCAAAACTCCAGCAGAGAACAAAATTGTTTGGAGGGTAAAATTTTGGGGTCAATCATTTTTCACTAGGTCTATTTCCCAAATTTAAACCTGTTAGTGTTCTATATAGAAGAGGATGGACCTTTTAATCATTTCCATGGTGGGTTCAAGGAACGCCAGTCAGACACAGTTTTAGGAATCCTACCATGGGTCCCCGAGTTATCAATTCCCAAAACATATTTTGCCCTTGTCTAAATCATGAATTATCTTTTTTTGTATTTATGGGGACATAAATTGTTGCAGAGTGGGCTTGAAAACGTTGACAGGTTTTGCCCTTTTGATTAAAAGAAGCATGAAAATGCATCTTTCCCGATCTTTTGTGCGAATTTTGACTTTCCCCCCATGGGGCCTTTTATTTCCCCCAAAATAACTTTCCTATTATCAATTATTTTTGGTTTTTTTTGTTGCTATGTCTGTTTAGGTGTATTTCTGCGCCCCGGCTGATTGGATTACCCTTACCTGGGGCAATTCCCACCCAATTGCACAATCCTGGTCCTAAAAACCCTTGAGCGCAATGCTCCTTCAGAGGCTGCACATCTTTTTGCTTCTACAGCTGTTAGATTGGTGAGTCCTAGGATGGGGAATTTAATGTCGTCAATAACAATACTAGTTCAGTAGGTGATCGTCTATCGTGTGAAAATGCAGCTTATTTCAGTCAAGTATTTGTCATCCTAAAATTGGTCTGTTCCTTAAATGTAGAGAAGACAGCCATATTAACCCCTTAAGGGCTTGTTTTACACGGGGTTTAACCGTTTTTACAAGGCCCTTTGGTCCGTCTCGGGGTGCGCTCTGTGGTCCCCAAGACGGTATAAACAATTAGCAGTGAATTGTCTATACGAACAGCAGGGTTTCAGATGACAGATGGTGGGTTTTCAAAAGCGCAGCTCCTTGCTTTAAAAAATTGCCCGAACATTTTTAGTTTTTGCTTCTTGCGTTTACGTTGAAAAATTTTTTTTTTTTTTCAATTACCAGTCTTTTTTGAGTCCCGTTTTATTCGAGACAAGTTTTATTTTATGGGA
>JAODAL010083016.1:0-11388 GCA_025379985.1 Phyllomedusa bahiana
GGGCCCGGCAGGGGGGCCCCTGCGACAAGAGGGGAGACCGCGGGCGCAGCGGTGCCGCGGCTCCCATGACAATGGTGAGTTGTAATGGTGAGGTATTTGCCCCTTGTATTATCTACATTATCAAAACAGCATGTCCTGGTAACATGGTCGTGGTCGGGGGGGGGGGGGGGCCCATCCAAAAGTTTGCTATGGGGCCCTGGCTTCTCTAGTTACGCCCCTGATAAGACTGTCTTATTTTCGGGGAAACAGGGTAATGCTCTGTTGAGCAACTCGCAGGTAGTGGCACAGCTGTTACAGCCCTACCCAGGCAATCTAACTACCTTCCAAGGCCCTACAACAGCAATCGTAATGGTGTTGTGGCCCTTGGTGTAAATGAGTTTGACTCCACTGCTTTAATCAGATCCACCAAAGACATTATTGTAAACTTGAAGGATAATCTTCTCTTGTTTGCACTGCAGTTAGTAGATGAAAGTTCACTATTTAGCAAAATTGCACTTGCGCGTTCCAAGAACATTGGTCTCAGAACTTCAGAGTGACCAGATAATCACCCCCGTTACATATTGTGAAATCTAAAAAAAAAAAAAGTTTACATTTTCCCAAACTGACCTAAGGTATTGTATGACAAGCTAAGGGAAAATGATGTTTTATTATTTGTGCGGTAGGAAAAAAAAGGCTGACACAAAGAGTATATATTTGTTTGCCTGAGGCCTTGGCTCGCTTTGAAACAAACGTTCCTCAGATAGAAGGATTGGCATTTGACTGACTTTTTTATGCCGACTTTCCAGAAGAGACACCTGGTTTGGTTGCTGCACAAAACAGCCATTCAGTATCACACTCTGATCTTTTGTTGTGTGCGCAGAGAAATAACTGATGGCAGCGCTACCTCTTCAAGAAACAGCTTTCCCATGTGTTTTTTTTTGTTTTGTTTTTTACTCTCATTATGGCAAAGCAAATACTTAAAGTAACCGGGTCAAAAAACACAAAAGCACCATTAACAATTTACAGCCCAGCATTACCAAAAACATACAGAAATTTACATGCATTTGTCCTGCATATACATTACATATCATGTACAGGCAGTCCCCGGGTTACAAACGGGATAGGAACTGTAGATTTGTTCTTAAGCTGAATTTGTATGTAAATCGGGACAGGTATATTTATTACATGTAACTCCAGCACAAAAGGCTTTTTTCCATTTTGGATAGTGCAGGGAAGGATTTTTACATATGTTTTGCTGTCTGTGCCCTTGTTAGGAAGATTTCACTTAATTTTCACTCCATGTGCTGCTGTGGCATGCTGGAACTTGTCATTCCACAGCTATTTTTTTGCAGTGGAACATGGAACTACAAGCGCCAGCATGCCACTTAAGTCTCTGTTTGTAACTAGGGGACGGACGTAAGCAGAGCCGTCTTAACAGCATTATGGGCCCCCGGGCATAACACTGCATTATGCTCTGCCCAAATACATAACATCATATTATCACACCACTTATGTCTGGACACTGGCATGATGCAGCCTACAAGACTAATTGGTAGGGCAGGGAGCCTTTGGCTCCCTTCTCCACAATGGTTTTTAACTGTTTGTACATCCTAAAAACACACAAACAATTAAATAAGCAAAGACAACCAAGGGATCCAGGGTATGTTTCTTGCATTTCTGGGACATACATACGCCACCTGGGGCCCCCATACTTGTGGGGCCCCCGGGCAACTGCCTAGTGTGCCCAATGGAAAAGATGGCCCTGGATGTAAGTCGGAACGGTGTAAGTTGGGGACTGCCTGTATATGTGTCCGATATAATGTATATATAGTTTTTTATACAGTGGTCCAGGATGACCAATGGCAATTGGTCCCAGGACAACCATTGTATGTTGAACCCACTGTAACTTCATTGTAACTTAAAAAGGACCTTTCACTTCCAGGGAAACCTCATGAGGTAGCAGTAAGCTAAGATATAGATGCTTTCTCCGAAATGTTTAACTAGGTCAATGAAAGCGTTTCACCTGTAAATCAGTAAAAATAAGTGCTGGCCCTTTAAGAGAGGGAGACTGAAGTTAGCTTCTCATGGTAGATCACTATGTTGATCTAGGAGAGTCCACTATGCAAGCGGCAACCTGTAAGTCTGTAGCATGTGTACACCAGAGAGTTCAGTGCTTCCCAGGGTTACTGGGAAGCACTCTTCCCAGTACCCCTGGTGCTTTGGGTACTGGGGTAATAGTGACACAGGGTTATTGTGAGCCTTGGGCAATAGGAAATAAAACTGGCTGATACCAAGCCCGAGCGATAGTAATGAAGAGGCATCAGCCTTTGAAAATTACAGAGAGCTTAATAAAATCTGTAAAAAAGTGATAAAAGCAGCTTAATTTCAAAATGAGAGGCAGGTGGCCAAGGACAGCAAGACTAACTCCAAGAAATTCTTTAAGCATATAAATGCCAAAAAGCCAAAGTCAGAGCAAGTAGGACCCTTAAAAACCTGTGATGGGGTGCTGATCACTGGGGACCAGGAGAAGGCAGAGGTACTAAATTGGTTCTTCAGCTCAGTATATACTATCAATGAGAAAGTAGTTGATGGGGGTGGGCTAAGTGCAGATGTAGGTGGTCCCAGTACTGTTAATACATCATCTGCTATAATTAATTGGCTCAGTGTAGAAAAAGTCAAAGTCAAGTTAAATAAACTGAATGTGAACAAGGCTCCAGACCCTGATGGCATTACACCCAAGAGTTCTTAAAGAGCTCAGCTCGGTTATCTCTGTGCCCCTGTACATGATCTTTAGAGAGTCCCTGGAGACTGGTATAGTACCCGCAAACTGGCGCAAGGCAAAAGTAGTTCCATCTTCAAAAAAGGCTCAAGTCTTGCCTAGGTAATTTATAGTACCGAGTAAGTTTAACATCTGTTGTGGGAAAAATGTTTGAGGGGCTCATAAGGGACTATATACAGGAATATTGTGTTTTTAGACTTTGCAAAGGCGTTTGACACTGTCCCGCATAAGCGTTTGTTAGGTAAATTAGAATCCATTGGGTTAGAGATAACAGCATGTAATTGGATTAAAAACTTGTCTGTTGGATCATATTCAGAGAGTGGTGGTAAATGACTCCTACTCTGAGTGGTCCCCGGTTGAGAGTGGTGTGCCGCAGGGCTCAGTATTAGGTCCTCTCTTATTTAATGTATTTATTAACAATATAGTGGAAGGGATCAATAGCACGGTTTCGATTTTTGCAGATGACACCAAGCTATGCAGGGTAGTGCAATCTATGGAAGATGCTCATAAATTGCAAGCAGACCTGGACACACTGAGTGCTTGAGCATTCACTTGGCAAATGGGGTTCAATGTGAATAAATGTAAGGTTCTGCATCTGGGTAGCAATAATCTACAGGCATCATATGTCCTAAGGGAGAAAAAACTGGGAGAATCGCTTGTTGAGAAAGATCTGGGCGTTCTTGTAGATCATAGACTACAGAACAGCATGCAATGTCAATCAGCCGCCTCTAAGGCAAGTGAGAAATTGGCGTGTATTAAAAGAGGCATGGACTCGCGGGACAAGAATGTAATTCTACCACTGTATAAAGCATTGGTGCGACCTCACTTAGAATATGCTGTTCAGTTCTGGGCCCCAGTTTAGAAGAGATGTAATGGAGCTAGAGAGAGTACAAAGACGAGCATCCAAACTTATAAGTGGAATGGAGCATCTTAGTTATGAGGAGAGGTTAGTAGAATTAAACTTATTTAGTCTTGAGAAAAGACGGCTTCGAGGGGAAATGATTAATTTATATATATATATAAAGGGTCCCTACAAAAAGTATGGGGAAAAATTATTTCAAGTGAAGCTCCCTCAAAAGACAAGGGGACATTTCCTTCGACTAGAGAAAAAAAGGATTTAATCTCCAGAGGAGAAAAGTGTTCTTCACTGTAAGAACTGTGAATCTGTGGAATAGCCTTCCTGAGGAGCTGGTCACAGCAGGAACTGTAGAGAGTTTCAAGAAAGGCTTAGATACCTACCTGGAACTAATGAATATTAATACGTATGTAACTATGTAAAATTCTGGATCCTGGCTGGTGGGGGCTCTGGGGTCAGAGATGGGGTCTCCACTGGAGCAGATTGGTTCTTGCCTTGTGGGTTTCAGGGCATTAACCACTGGGGAGGCTGGGCTTAAAGTCCTTGTCTCTCTCGCTTCACCCATATTTTCCCCACCTTTGGTTGAACTTGATGGACACGTGTCTTATTTGAACCGTACTAACTATGTAACTATGTAACTATGTAATGATTGCATTGGTTGCTGATTTCAGGATTCTCAATAAATAAATGATTTTTGAGAAAGATAAAATAAGTGGGATCCCCTCCATTTTCCATAACCAGCCAAGGTAAAACTGACAGCTGCAGTCTGATACTATCAGAATGGGAAGGTCCATTAACACTGGTCCCTTCCCATTCTAAAAATACCAGCCTGTAGCTGCCCCAGAAGTAAACCATCACATTAAAGGGTCTACTTCTGATGGTTACAGAATCTTCCCAATACCCCAAGCCCGAGCGCTAGTACTGGAGAGTTATCTGTCACAAACCGAAATTACTAACACTGGAATTAAATGGGAAAAAAAACACACAAATTGCACAAAAAAATCTTTTATTTAAATAAACGCTCCCTGGCTACAGCCCTCTTTTACCATTTTATTAAATAATAAATCCATCGTTGGTCCAACATAATCCAATGAGTCTGACATTGTCCAAAGGGGAAACCTGTATGAATATAAGAACATTAAAAAAACATGACAGTACTAAACTCCATCTCCTGCACTTCCTGAAGATTATGCCTGTGGCTGATCCTCTGGGGTACAAATACCAAAGAGAGCCTCTAGATATAGTGTAATCAGAGGTATAGTATCCCTATATCAATATGCAAGCCAACAGAGACGGGACATAAATGATATTTAAAATATAACTTTTAATGTGTAATCTATGAAAGGGGGACACTTATGCCATACAAGCATCTATAATAAAAACAACCAAATCACAAGAAAAAATATGGGGAGGGACCAGGAAACAATATCCCTATACAGCCCTAAAGACAAAGGACTATAATGCCCTAGCCTAACAAAACAACAGGAATATCGCCCTGATGAGGGCGGTCCTGACCGGAGCCTAACCCTAGTATAATCAAACCCTAGTGTGGCCCTATTGATCCCAACATGTTTCGACCCTCCACTAGTCGCTTCAGGAGATGATATGGAGTGAGGTGGACCAACAAATAACAGGGATGGGTGACAAAAAAGCCCACAGTTATACCAGTTTATATGTCATAGAATGAGGTAGGCAGAACCAGGTATGCAAACCAAAATTGGTACTTACAATATCACGAAGCATACCTGGGAATGAATGCATGTAGGCATCAAATAAGCGTGCAAGTGAGCTCGCCCCTCGCCCTGTGCAGGCGCGCCAGCATTGGCTGGAATGAAGCGAGTGCCCCCCCCCTTTTATAGAGTACACAATAAAAGTTATATTTTAAATATCATTTTGATCCTCTGGGGTGCAGGGTAAGGCATTCAACCTGCACAATATGATTCTGGGCGGTACAGACCACAGCCTTAGCACAATCTCCTGGGGGGTGGTCCTATACCCTCCAAGGAAATTGTAAGCTGCGCTCTATACTCCTCTCTCTCACTACTCCACACCATTGTGCTATCCATCCTAGTGCCAACACAAAATACAACCGCCCCATCAACCCATAACCTCTCCACCCATTATCCCATAGTCCTCTTACCTCCACCTATCACTCCACCTATCACCCCATAACCTCTCCACTTATTATCCCATAGTCCTCTCACCTCCACCTATTACCCCATAGCCTCTCCACCTATTACCCCATAGTCCTCTCACCTCTACCTATCACCCCATAAGCTTCCCACCTATTACCCCATAGTCCTCTCACCTCCACTTATCACTCCACTTATCACCCCAAAACCTCTCCACCTATTACCTCATAGTCCTCTCACCTCCACTTATCACTCCACCTATCACCTCATAACCTTTCCACCTGCACCTATTACCCCATAACCTCCCCACCTATCTCCCCAAGTGGAGTTTGCACACAGGAGGCCACAGGTAGGAAAGTACTTAAAAAAATAGAATTCTAAGATGTTTGTGTTGTTAATTTTTCAGGGATGAGTCATTACCAGGAGAATAGTCTCCAAAAAAATGGGAATCTCGCAAGAGAACAGAGAGTGACAATCCCTTTCTACTTATCCCTTTCTACTTCTGAAGGAATAACTCCTTTTCTATTATCAAGTCTGGTGGAGCACCACCTATTAACAGGAGAACCTTATATATACAGCAATTTACTAACTCCAGTAAGGGATTCCCAAACATCCTACTTGGGCAGTCATCCCTAATCTGATGGACAATTAGATTAGGGATGACTGCCCAAGTAGGATGCTTGGGATCCCTTACTGGAGTTAGTAAATTACTGTATATATAAGGTTTTCCTGTTAATAGGTGGTGCTCCACCAGACTTGATAATAGAAAAGGAGTTATTTCTTCAGAAGTAGAGAGGGATATATTGAGAGGTTAGAAATCAGTTTTTTAAATAGTGTGTATGGAGGTTAAGTGTTATACATAATAAAAGTTATGTTTTAGTGGTTTATAGATTGAGAACTGATAGAGTTTAAGTTTGCCTATGGCAAAATAGTAAATATAATGACCAGGAGAAGTCACATGGCGGTCTGGACAGGATGGACAAGAAAAGGGAAAAGAACAACTCCAGTTATAGAGGATGTCTCTGGTGAATCTCTAGATGTAACTGCACTGTAGTCACTTAAATGTCTGCAGAGTCTGTGTATACTGGTATCTACCACTATATAATCACTGTATGGTGGAAATATTAATTGTAGTGTAGTGGTTTAGCATCAGGCACAGCTTAGCGGAATCTCCCAGCTCTCCCGGATGCTGAATGGGCTATCCAACCTCCAGGAAAGCTGGGCAACGCCAAAGCCCTAATTTAGCTTTCTTCCAGAGCCGTTACACAGTTAGGTGGAGTGGGCGTAAGTTTTTGTGAAGGGGGTGTGGCTCACCATGCAAGAGGGCATGACAATGCCGCACCTTCAAGTCTCCCTCCTGCCCGCTTTCAAAAGTTGGCAAGTATGGTTATTTTCATGCTGGATGCTATTACATTAGCAGCAGTGTAACATAGAGGAAAGTGTCTTATAAAGGAGGAGGCTAGAAGTAGCAACAACAGATTAACCCTGTTATACATGTCCTCAGAGCAGTGTATGTAGTGACACTCAGATTAACCTTATACAAGCATCTATGCTCTCAGCTTCCCCTGCACAGTTGGTACCTGCCAGGGAAGGTATCTCACCAGATTGTAACCTCTCTCTGACTAAATAAAAGTAAACCCTGTTTCCCTGTAATACAGAGGAAAGTCCTCTGATTTGCTAATGACATCTATTTATAAAAAGTCTTATAATTGTATTTACTATAAATGTTTGTGTGTTTGTGTGGTGATAAGTGCTCTTTAAGACCATAACTCTATGTAAAACTAGTACTTGGTTCCAAATAATGTCAATTGAAGATTTTAAATTGGTGATGGAGGAACAAAATTTAGTGGTAATGGGATATTAGGCTGGGTGCACACTATATTGAGGGCTATGTTCAAGGTATCCGTCATCGAGTACAATGAAAAAAGGTACCTCGGCAGATACTGCAACGCAGCTGTGGTGGCCTCATAGACAATAATAGAGTAAATGGAGCCCTTTCGGGACTTAATAGAGTAGTCTACCATTCTATTGAGTCCCGCAGCAAATGCATATGCCAGTGGGAAATAGAGCAAACTGAGCCCACTCAGGGCTACATCTGCTCTGTTGTTCTTTATGGGGTATCCACCGGGGTACCTTTTTTAATGGTACCCTGGTGGATGGCTTGAACGTAGCCCTTAACATAGTGTAACCCAGCCTAACCTACTCCTTAATGTATTGGCAGGGTTAGGGTACTACATGGCAAGGTGGAAAGGACTGTAGAGACTGAAATACAATCACAACTCAGCATTGCTGGCCCATCCTATCATACAGTACACTTATGATCCTACAAAGTATGGCAACATGCGGTCCACTGTGTGGTCCACTGCTTGACAAGTTCCAAACAAGGCTCAAGCATGGTGGTAGATCTTCTTTACACTGGGACAGCCTTTGGGTTGAGCCACTGTAATGGGTGCCTCTGCGACCCACTGGTCGGGTCGCGCGCACACCTGCACTCCCATTGTCTCTGCAGCAAGTGACCTGCATGTCGGGCCGCAGGCACTCTCGCCGCTCCCTCCCCTACTCACCTCTCCTCACTCTTGCCAGTTGCCCGGCACTCATGGCAGTTCAGTTAAATTTAAAGGGCCAGCGTGCTGGTGATTTGCGCTGACACTATTTAAGTTCTGCCCCTTCCTTGGTTCCCTTACAGATTGATTGTGCCCTAGTGCCTTGAGGGAAAGTCTTCCAGAACTGAATATTGCTTATACCATGTACCGTACCGTTTGCCTCTGTCCTTTGACCACAAACCTTTGCCACCTATCCTGACCTTCTTGCCTGTCCCCGTCTACGAGCTTGCTTCATTATTCTGTGCCATGCGACACCTCGGCTGCCACCACAAGTAAGTTGCGTCAGGGGTGGTGACCTGGTAGTGTTCCGCCGCAGCAAGCCCAACCTGCCTTGCGGCGGGCTCTGGTGTATCTTGGACTTACTGCTCCCTGGTGTGGCTTATACCACCGCTTGCAGTGGTCCAGAGGATCCACATCTCAGGCCTGCTGTTACAGTAAGCCTACCATTACAGCCTCCAGTGCCACATAGGGTGCCACAGAAGACCTGGCACTTTATGTATTGATAGATTGTTTGTTTGCTGTATGTTATTCTTATTTTAGTAGTACATGCTGTATATACTTGTGGCACTACTATTTAGGCACTGTATAGCATATAATGGTGGTGGAAACATATATCATTGTTATTTAGGTAACTGCTTGAACTTGGCCAACATATATCACTGTCCTTGGTCATTATATTGCACACAGTTGAGTCACATTATTATGACCACTTCCTACTTTTGACAACGGCAGTGTGATGAGCTGGCTTAGTATGTAAGGTGTGTGCTAGGCTATCTCCATACATATTCCTCATTTCTGTCATGGGTAAAAGGTGTGATTTAGCCGAGCTGCCAAAAGGGATGATCACTGACTTTCAGACCAAGGGCGTCGGTATTTCTGAAACTGCGCGGTTTGTGGACTGTTCATGTGCTGCTTTGGTGAAAATGTATCATAAGGGGACAAATGACGATATTGTAAATAAGCAATGTGGAATTCTGTGGAGCCCCACATCCCATTGATGTACAGTAGGTTAACATCAGCTACAAAGGTGCATGAAGGTGGACACGCTACAGTGGAGCAGATCACCTGCCAAAATGATCCTGGGAGCTATAAGACATGTGTCTAACACAACAGTTCAGTGAACCGTACTGCATATGGGGCCCTGGAGAAAATGGATGTTATTGTACCTCTGCTAACCAAGCTGCATCTGCAAAAAAAGGGCTTCAATTCTGGGAGAATCAGAATAGAACATCTGCTGATTGAGGGAAGGGTTGTCTTCTCCAATGAATCATCATGTTTTCTGCTTCATTGAACTGCTACATGTTGCCATGTGAGACGAGAAACAGGGTGTAGAGAACAAACACCCTGCAACCATTGATGGAAAAACATAAGCTGGTGGTGGCAGCGTTATGATCTGGAGAATGTTTTCATGACATTCTCTGGGCCACTGATCCATATGGAAGGTGCTCTCAACCGATTTGAGTATGAAACCATACGTGCTGACAATGCGACGTGTCCCATGGCTAAAAATGTCTGACACTGGTTGGAAGAGCATGACTAAGACTTCCAAGTACTACCCTGACCCCTAATGCCCCATACTTGAACCTAATTGAGCATCTGTGTGAGCCCCTGGATGGTGGTGTTGGCTCTATGGACCCTCCAGCAGCTGTGGGAGCCCCTGGATGGTGGTGTTGGCTCTATGGACCCTGCAGCAGCTGTGGGGCCCCTGGATGGTGGTATTGGCTCTATGGACCCTCCAGCAGCTGTGGGAGCCTCTGGATGGTGGTGTTGAATCTATGGACCCTCCAGCAGCTGGGGGAGCCCCTGGATGGTGGTGTTGGCTCTATGGACCCTCCAGCAGCGGTGGGAGCCCCTGGATGGTGGTGTTGGCTCTACAGACCCTCCAACAGCTGTGGGAGCCCCTGGATGTTGGTGTTTGCTCTATGGACCCTCCAACAGCTGGGAAATGCAGTCAGCGGCTCCAGGTACCTGTGACAACCTACCAGGACCTTATTGAGCCTAGCTGCTGTAGGTCCTGCGCACAGTGGTTACTCTGGATGTTAGCTGTTGGTCATAATAATGTGACTCAACTGTGTATATCTATCAGACATTATTATACAATGTACAGTTTAGTTATATGAACACTGTATGACGGTATGACATTATATGGGGATGCCAACAGAAGGCAACAGAAGGCCCTGCATCTACAGTTCACAACTAATAAGCTATAGGTGAACTTTTTTTTGCATTCATATCAATAAACATGTATATTTTAGAACCTATAAGATGGTTAATGACCTCCCACAATTGCCTTTCCCATAATTCAGCAGGACTTGACCATAGCTTGGCTTTCCTGCCTAATATTGGGTAGTTCTTAATTATAAAGGTGGATGTAGAATGTAAAGGAAAATTCACAGTGAGAGAAAAACTAGACCCAATTAAAAAATAACTTTTACTCAATATACGTTAAAAATGCCCTTTACAACGAAGGACAACAGCAAAAGACACCATAATTTGTTCTCCTAGAAAGATAGACTTTACTAGTCCCAATAGATCTAGATAAACCGTACAGTAGTGCTGTCCCCAAGGGTGAAATAGCCCCCTTCGGTAGAGTAGTCGCCCCAAAAAGAGCGGCCCCATCTATTGAGAGCGCACCCTAAGTTAGGCACAACCGCATAAGATGATTCCTAAATGGGCACAAAACAAAACTTCCATATACAGTTCAATCTAGGAGAGAAAATCTATACATATAAAATCATATCAGTACACAGAAAATCATTTACTTGTGTAATTGTTCAAAACCCGACGCGTTTCCCCCAAAAAGAATATATAGGGTTCATCAGGGGTAAAAAAAGAACAATAATTCACAAGACTAATACCACAGTATCGTCACTACTGGGGCATCAGACACATCATCGTCTAGCATCCTCTTGGATTATCCTGACGGCATTACCACTACTAACCACCTCTAAAGATATCATTGCTAAGTATCTTCACTCATTATCTTATATATGTTGTGGAAATTTGTCTTGTGGGAAAAAGTTCTTTTTTTACCCCTGA
>JAODAL010083017.1:0-11388 GCA_025379985.1 Phyllomedusa bahiana
ACAGTTCTTCAGAAAGCGCAAACCCCGCAAGAAACACCTTCCCTATCAGTACAGATGAGAGGAGTGTGAGCTCCCAGCGGCGCCTGGGTCTTATATAGTGCGGTGACGTCACAGAATCCCGCCGGTCCTCTGATTGGCTTCATCTCTGCACATGTAAATGCAGGCTATGCCCTTCTTCCTCCCAGATTGCTTTGCCCCATGTAGCGCCATGTGCTCGCAGCCATTTTATCAATCAAAACACACTTCGTTCACCCGAAGTACCCCCAAATTTCCCGACTTCGCCCGAACCGAAGTTTTCCTGAAATTCTAAACGAATTCCACTTCGTTAGAATCAATTCGCCCATCTCTAGTCATGACCTAATCTGATGTATAAGGCATTGGTGTGTGGAAATCCTGGCCGATCCACGCCTGATTCATCTTGACAAAGGTCATCTCTTCCACATTATTTGGAAAAGAGTTACTCCTTGGGGTAACGATGGCCCCACCCCACAACGAACACCCCTCTGATGCCACCACTACTGCCGGGCAGGACAGCTTCTCCATGCAAACTCTGCAAGTTGCGCCACACATCCATTTTGGCTGTCCATCCCCTCCAGCGGTTTTTTTTACCTTGTGTGGCAAGTTTCGGTTCAGATCTGCTCAAGGGTCTGCTGCTCTTCTCACTAGGCGGGTGAAGGAAGCTACTCATCAACGACTCCAGACTTAGGCTGCTGATGATGGAGCTGCTACTGCTCCTACCCCACCCACCTCCCCACAGCAGCCGTGGCAGTGGTACGTGAACAATGAGGAAACCCCCGGTTAGACCTGACAGAGGATGGACGATGGCGCACATAGGCAGCGGCCAACTGACTACACAGGATTTCTCTATAGTACGCCAGTTTCTCCTACCTCTCGGCAGATGGAAAAAAAGGCACCCACTTTGGACCGGTAGTGAGGATACATGAGGGTGGAGAGCCAGAAGTCATCCCTCTGCCAGATGGTGACTATTCGGCTGTCACTAGCCAGGCAAATCAGCATGCTGCGGACCATCTGCGCAATTGACTCTGAGGGACTCCCTGCCTCCATCTCCACTGTATACTGTCACGGTGTTTTTCTGGGTCACCTGCCCCCGTCTTCCTCATCTCCCTCACCTCCTCCCAAAAGCTCCTGCACCTCCCTCTCCTGTCACCTGAGAGAAAAAACACCATTTCACCAGACACTTCTTGGCTCCAATGTCGTTCTCCCTCCTCCTCCAGTTCATCCCCCACTGGACTCATGTGGCCGTGAGAAGTAGGCGCCACATCTCCAGTCCCCTGTCCAGACAAATTTTGCAGCATCTGTTCCAGCACATGAAGCAATGGAATGACATTATTCATCCCGTAGTCCTGGCGACTGACAAATAACGTGGCCTCTTCAAAGGGCCCGAGCAATAGCAATGTAAAGCATGGGCTGCCACTGGCTGACATCAAAATCACACAGAGGAGTACTCCTGTCTGCTTGCATCATCAAAAAATCGCTAATGGCCTTTCTCTGTTCATACAGGTGGTCTAACATATGGAGGCTGGAATTCCAACGGGTGGAAACATCTCATATCAGCCTATGTTGGGGGAGGCCATTCTTCCGCTGCAATTCAAGGAGGGTGTGCTTGGCTTTGTAAGAATGGATGAAGTACATGCACAGTTTCCTGGCCATTTTTAGAATGTCTTGCGATTGGGTGGAAAAACTTCAGGAACCTTTTGACAACCAGATTGAACATGTGCGCCATGCAGGGCACATGGGTTATCCCTCCTTGGTTCAGTGCGGACACCATGTTCCTTCCATTTTCTGTCACCATGGTTCCGTTTTACAGTTGTTGCGGAGAAAGCCACACATCGATTTCTTGATGTATGGCGCGGAGCAGTTCCTCTCCTGTGTGACGTCGTTCGCCTAGGCAAACCAGGCATAGAACTGCGTGACACAGCTGTGCCCTGCACATGTGGCATGATGAAGCAGCACTTCAAACAGACTTGTGGAGGCTGAGGTGGTCATGGAGGAGGAGGCGGACATTGGCGCAAGAGCAGCAGTTTGACAACATGGAGGAGAAAGCAGCATCTCCTGTCCAAGTTGTTGGTGTGGCTGGGCAGGAAGCACATTCACCCAGTGGGCCGTAAAGGACATGTACTGTCCCTGACTGTAGTTACGCTCCACACGTCCGCACTGCCGTGCACCTTGAAGAATCCGATAGGCTCAAGGACCCGGGCCCCTCTCTGTTCTACATATTTATGAAGGGCTGGTACTGCCTTTTTGGAAAAGAAATTACGGCTTGGGACACTCAACCTCAGCTTAGCACAAGCCATTAGTTCTCTGAACGGTGCAGAGTCCACCACTTGGAAAGGGAGGGACTGCATTATTAACAACTTGGACAGGAGCACAGTCAGCTTCTGCACCTTAGGATGGTTGGACACATACTGTTTGATAAAAAAATTTAATTAAGCCTTGTGTATGAAATATCGTACAGAAAAAACATATGTAAATTAGACGTATAGAGGGCAAACAAAACCCCTGATTTTTTTCCAAAATTCGCACATTAAAAAGTTTGATTAAGCCCTTGTGTAAAAAAATCTACAGAAAAAAAAAAAAATGTAATTAGGGGGTTTTTTTAGAGGGCAAAAAAGTAAAGACACCCTGTATTTTTTTGTCCAAATTACCGCACAATTTAAGAATTAGATTAAGCCCTTTTAAAAAAATACTTACAGAAAAACCAGATTAAAAAAAGCTTAGAGGGCCAAAAAGTAAAGAAAAAAAAGTTTTTTGTCCAAATTACCCATAACAAGAAGTTAGATTAAGGGTTTTATTAAAAATATACAAAAAAACAGATGTAATTAGGGGTTATAGAGAAAAAAGAAAGAATCCGGATTTTTGTCCAATTTACCACACAATCAAGAAGTTAGATTAAGCATTGTTTTGAAAATTGTACAAAAATCCGATGACATTAGGGGTAAAAGGCAAAAAAAATAAAAACACCCGTATTTTTAAAACCCAAAATTTCCCCAACAAAAAGATTTAGCCTTGTGTATAAAAAATTTGACAGAGAAACCAGAGTAAATTAGGGTATAGAAGACAAAAAAGTAAAAACAACCGTATTTTTGTCCAAAATAAAACAACAAAAAGTTTAAATTAAACCCTTTGGTATGAAAGTTAATAGATAATATTTGCTGCAGGGTGAACTCAATCAAAATAAGATTAAAAAAAAAAGATTACTATTGCTGCTTACAAAAAACCCTTTAAATTAAAAAATATTTTAGAATTACATTTAATGTATTTCTTGTTTTCAAAATTTTTCTGCAGAATTTCATGATTTCTATTTTTGAATGTCCTACTATTGTTACATATGTCAAGAATGGGCAATCATTTAATCCTGAAGTTAAATCATCAATTTATAGGATTGCAACTCTCAAGGAAAGAGTCACACTTGAGTAGCATTACTATATTGCAACTCAGGTCTAAACACTTGTAAAACTGATGTGTTACGTACATTATTGCTGACAAGCAGCTGAGGTCCAAGGTTGTGTTCTACCTTTTAAATGTTCTTTAATTACGAACACTTTATGACTTTATAATCAATATTTATTTAGAAATCATTAGCAAAAATAACTTTAATATTATAAGTAATAAGAGGGTTTCCTTCTTGTGGAAATAGCATTGAAAGGGATTGTCCACTTTATTAAAATGATATTTAAATAGTGTCATGATTTAAAAAAAAAAAGATATCTCTTGGTCCCCAGCCTGTGTCACGGAGCGGTCTGAGGATGCGCTCGAACCTCTCCGGTCCCCACAACTCTGTACTCACCTTTTCCCGCTCCTATGTTTCTGTCTTCTCTTTCTGTGTCCCGGCACACACGAACACACTTCCTAGGGCACGTGTGTGCCAGCTTTTTTGAGATTGAAATAGTCGGGCGCCGGTAATTAGATAATTGCCAGGCGCTGACCCTATATCTAGCCACCTCCTCCTTGACTCCCTGCCAGATCATTGATATTATTATAGTTGGTGTTTCAGAGAGAGAAGTTGTGTTACTCCATGTACCAGACCTTCCGCTATCATTTTCTGACCATGTTGCCTGCTGCCTGCCCTTTCTACCTGTCCCCAACTACACCACTGTCTATCGATTCTGTATCATGCTGCACCCCGGCTTCCACTGCAAGCAAGGCACGTCAGGGGTAGTAACCAGGTAGTCTCCCACCACAGCAAGCCCAACCTGCATTGCAGAGATTCCCTGACACGGCTTATTCCACCACTAGTGGTGGTCCTGATAATCCACCTCCTACCGTGACACTCTGCAGTTCTGGAGCTTCTTCAGGTTGTGCTACTCTCCACCTCCACACTGCAGAGACTCTTGCCTCAGGCACTCTGTATGGAGTGCAAACCTCTTCTGTGTGTTGGGATAAAATCTGGAAGTGAAAAGGATTCTGGAGAGCTCAGGGGTGGCAGTGACGTGGGACCAGAGGTAAGTATATATATTTTTTTCTTTTTTCCCTATCTTGGTCTCATTTAAATATAAATTTATTTATTTTCACCACCATAGTGTTGATAAGGGGCTTTGTAGCGGGATTATGGCACTATTCACAGCTAACACCCGTCAGTTACAGTGCAGGTTGGAGCCGGCTGCATCCCATACTGTTTAACCCTTTAGATGTCATGCCGATCTGGACATCAGAGGCGAGATCACTATGTACCGATCATCTTGTGAAGGCTTCCATTGATGCCATGTTTTCTATTTTACTACTTCCCCAGACAGAAAGTAGCAAAACTGTCATCTTTGTACACCTTAATGCATTGTCTACACAATGCATTAGGCTGTATAGACGATTGCGCCCCCTAGTGGTGAAGCACCATATGGGAATTAAAAACTACAGAAAACAAATTTAGTGTAAATAAAGTTTTGGGTCACTTAGAAATTTCCTTATTTTTGAGAGAAAAACACAGTTTTTTTTTTTTTTAAATGAAGCTAACATTAAATGAATCAGAAATACACTCTATACATTGTTAATGTGGTAAATGAATATTCTAGCTGCAAACATCTGGTTGTTAATGCAATATCTACATAGCTGTATAGAGGCCCATTTCCATCCAGTGTTCTAATGGTACATTGTGTTTGCTAACTGTGTAAGAAGGCTATTGGATATTTTGAACACCCTTGAAAACCCTTGTGGCAAAGAAAAAGCCATATCTGAGACTGGCTAATAAAAGGAAAATATTAATATGGGCTAAAGAACCGAGGACCGAGGAAGATTGTAAAAAAGTGTTATGGACAGTAAAATCAAAGTTTGCGGTGTTGGATCACACAGAAGAAAATTTGTGAGATGCAGAACAACTGAAAAGATGCTGCAAGAGTGCCTGACGCCATTTGTCAAGCATGGTGGAGGTAATGTGATGGTCTGGGATTGCTTTGATGCTGGTAAAGTGGGAGATTTGTAGAAGGTAAAAGGGATTTTGAATAAGGAAGACTATCAATAAAGATGGGTGAATCGATTCTAACAAAGTGGAATTCGTTTAGAATTTCAGGAAAACTTCGGTTCTGCACGAAGCCGAAGTTTATGGTGATTTGCGGGAGCGAAGCGTCTTTTTATTTGTAAAATGGCCGCAAATTTTTTTTCACTAAATCTAACATTAAATGAATCCGAAATACACTCTATACATTGTTAATTGTAAATTACTATTCTAGCTGCAAACATCTGGTTGTTAATGCAATATCTACATAGGTGTATAGAGGTCCGTTTCCAACAACCATCACTCCAGTGTTCTAATGGTACATTGTGTTTGCTAACTGTGTAAGAAAGCTATTGGATGTTTTGAACACCCTTGAAAACCCTTGTGCAAGTATGATAGCACAGCTGAAAACAGTTTTGGTGACTAGAGAAACTACAAAACTGAACTTCCTTTGAGCTAGTTGAGATTCTGGAGCATTACATTTGTTGGTTCGATTAAACTCACAAAATGGCCAGAAAAAGAGAACTTTCATGTTAAAGGGGTTTTGCCAAGATGTAATGTTGACGTGGGATCCTCCAAAATGGGTATTTAATCACTTTTCTAAATATATGTGATTACAAAAAGTGAAGCCTGTGAGAGCTACAGCATTTCTCAATCCCCCTTAGTTGGGGAGAAATGTGCAGTGTATGAGCCTGTGTCTCTCTCTGCTGTGTCTGCACTGTTGTAATGTTATTATTTTAGTTACGTTTTGAGACGCTCCCTTATTCCTCACTCCTTGCTCACCCCCTCCCGTTCAGCCCTGCAGCTTTCATGACTCAGCGTGATTTGTTTACATTCTCCCTGTGCTGATCAGGAGGTAAGTAACTTGTGTCCTAGCAAATCCCCTTTAAACTGTGTCATTCTATTCTTGTGCTGGGAGATGAAGGCTATTCCATGCGAGAAATTGCCAAGAAACTGAATATTTCCTACAACGGTGTGTACTACTCCCTTCAGAGGAGAGCACAAACAGGCTCTAACCAGAGTAGAAAGAGAAATGAGAGCCCCACTGCACAACTGAGTAACAAAACAAGTAGAGTCTCTAGTTTGAGAAATTGACGCCTCATAGGTCCTCAACTGGCAGCTTCATTAAATAGTACCCGCAAAACACCAGTGTCAACGTCTACAGTGAAGAGGAGACACCGGGATGCTGACCCTTTAGGCAGAGTGGCAAAGAAAAAGCCATATCTGAGACTGGCTAATAAAATGAAAAAATTAATATGGGCTAAAGAAACACAGACATTGAACAAGGAAGATTGGAAAAAAGTGTTATGGACAGATGAATCGAAGTTTGAGGTGTTTGGATCACACAGAAGAACATTTGTGAGACGCAGAACATTTGAAAAGATGTTGAAAGAGTGCCTGACGCCAACTGTCAAGCATGGTGGAGGTAATGTGATGGTCGGACGTTTCTTTGGTGCTGGTAAAGTGGGAGATTTGTACAAGGTAAAAGCGATTTTGTATAAGGAAGGCGATAACTCCATTTTGCAACACCATGCCATACCCTGTGGACAGCACTTAATTGGAGCCAATTTCATCCTGCAACAGAACAATGACCCAAAGCACACCTCCAAATTATGCAAGAACTATTTAGCGAAGAGGCAGGCAGCTGGTATTCTATCTGTAATGGAGTGTCCAACGCAGTCACCAGATATCAACCCCATTGAGCTGTTGTGGGAGCAGCTTAACCATATGGTACGCAAAAAGTGCACATCAAGCCAATCCAACTTGTGGGAGGGGCTTCTGGAAGCATGGGGTGAAATTTCTCCAAATTACCTCAGCAAATTAACAGCTAGAGGCCAAAAGTCTGCAATGCTGGAATTACTGCAAAGGGAGCATTCTTTGACAAAAATTATTATTTGACATAAAAATCATTATTTCTAATCCTGTCAATTTCTGGACTTTATTTATATTCATTTTGAAACTCATTTTATAAAATAAAAAAATGTTTTCAGAGAAAACACAAAATTGTCTGTGTGACCCCAAACTCTATTGAACGGTAGTGTGTGTGTATGTAATATATATATATATATATATATATATATATATATATATATATATATATTATATATATAAAATAAATATATATAATATATATATATATATATATATATTGTCAGGGCTAGGTTGCGCTTAGCTTGTGGGGAGCAACAGTCTGCAGCAGCTGGTTTGCGACCCCGCCCTGATAGACAGTCTGCTGGCAGCTCTGTGAGTTACAGAGGCCCAAGGGGGCGTGTCGCACCAGCCAATGGGAGGAGCCAGAGGCCGCTCCAATCAGCTGCAGTGGTGTTATCTGGGAATTCCATTTAAACCTTCTGCAGGCTGAGTGCGGCGCCTGTGACATTCTCCTGGCTGACTTGCTATTTGTGCTTTATATTGTGTTTTGCTTATCCATGCAGTCCTTTAGAAAGAGATCCAGCATCCACAATAGACGATGTCGGTGCGGCTTATTTTAAAAAAACGTATGCTTTTATTTCTTCATTTAAAAAGGAATTACATCCATTCCATAAAGTCCATAATAGAATGCATAGGTAAAAACACACACCTTCATGAACAGGGTTCACACATTAATGTGGTCTTGAGCAAAACAGACCGACGCGTTTCGGTAGTCGCATACCTTACTCTTGGTCTATCTCTGTGTGAATGATCGTGGTTTAAAAAGGGGATCATGGGAACAGCCAAATTGGTTACTCCCTGATTTGTTAATCCTATAACACCTCAAACAAAACATGTCTCTAAAAACTTATGCATTTAACCACATAAGTTTGCAAGACCAAAAACTGTTTCAAAGATATATATATATAGTTGTTCTAATTCCTCTTTGTATATAATCTAAGAGAATCCTTACGTCACATATTCAGATTTAATAGAAATATAAGAGATCGTGCTTAATATTAAGGCCGTATGGACATCTTGTTACCAGCTCAAAAATCCATGTGGCTTCCCTGCTTAGCAATAAATTAGGCAGGTCTCCACCTCTTTCAGGTAAGAACACTCGTTCTATACCCATACAATGGAACAAAGTGGTATCGCCAGCGTGAACTTCCATGAAGTGCTTTGAAACCGCTGACATGTTTCTATGCCAATTGGAATGACGAGCATCTGTCAGATGTCGTCTCATTCTTGTTTTTAGTGTTTTGGATGTGCAGCCCACATACTGCTCTTTACACGAGATACAAGATATCAGGTAGACCACATTTTTTGTATTACAGTTTATGTATTGATAGATTTTGTAATTTTTTTTTGTGGTAAATGATGTAAAGTTATCTCGTACTTCTACATATTTGCAAGTTAAACAGACTGAGTGTCCACATTGAGATGATCTCTTTATAATGTGAGCCCGGGTCCTTTTTGATGGTTTTCCTGTTTTATTCCCACTAAGAAATAAACTTTAGGTGAGACTTAATGTACCAATATTCGGGGCAATTTTTTCGCTACAAATCTAACACCATCATCAAGAATGTCCTTCAAACAAGTGTGCTTTTAATATCGAAGATGTTTTTTAATTATTGCTACTATGTGATTATATTGGGATGAATACATAGTACTGAAAGTAATACCGGTGAAATCCTTTTTAGTTTTATGATTTTCTTGTATCAGTGTTTCTCTGGACATTTTTTCCACTTTATTTTTACTATTTTGTAGCATTCTATCTGAATATCCTCTCCATCTTAGTTTATTAAGAACAGATCCTGCTGTTTTTTTAAATTCATTAGATTGCAGAATTTCTTTTTTATTCTTATCATTCCCCAGTATGTATTCTGGACCACATGGGGTGATGACATGATCTCTTGCAACACCAATATGTATTTTGTTCAGAAGTGTTTTCAAATATGGTTTTAATAAGACATTGGATCAGTATTCCATTCCAATTGTCACATCCAAAACATTAATTGATGATATATATGTCAGGTGAGTAAATTTTAAGTTCCATTCATTGTTGTTAAATAGTGTTGAGCGATTATTATCGACAAAGTGAAACGCACAGTTTTTATGTGACGGATTTTTTAGATCATGCATAATTTAGGTTAAAATCTGTGCAATCATCTATTAAGATCGCGCCTTTTCGGCGCTTTCCTGTAATTTTTGGCAGTCCAGCAAATCAATTACAGAATAGAAGCAGGGTGAGATGTGTGTGCGTAGTCATGACTGGGATGTGTATGGTGCGATTGGCTGGGAACAATCACCATGACCTCGTTTATACAAGAACTCTATTTCCTGTCAGACCCTCAGTGTCTCCCACGCCCCCTCTCTGAAGCAGACAGGACGTGCGCTCTGCTTGTGTCCAAACAGCTGCAGGCGAAATATTATATTTCTTCACAGAGAAACCTCTAACTAATAGCTGTGATCCATCCAATCTTATGTTGATTAGAGATGTAAGATTGTATATAGTTAGTAAGAATTTAAAAGGAGCATCTACCGCTGTATAAAGTTCCACAGGTCGGCGTGGGGGGATCGGAGGGGGGCCCCGCGGCGAACACAGACAAGCCACTATAAAGAATACTGGAAAAAGATCACCAAACTAGTGTAACTTAGCAATATCATTATTATTAACATTTTCAATTGAAAAAATTTCCAGCTATTGGGCAGCCTGAACTTATAGAATACACATCTTTCCTAGTAACAGCAAGGGCACTTTGATTAGGTGCAAAACTCCACTTTTATTATCAGTATACAAATTTCAGATAGGATGTTCATTTTCAATTTTGCGCATTCCACCTTTGTTTTATATATCCACCTTGTACTTAAATTGAATCCAGCAAGTCAGCACAGGTTGAAGGTGCCAAAAATACCTTTATATCCGAATAAATTTAATACTGTTTTTTGACTTGGCGCACTTTCAGGGTTTGTTCATTGAGGGCAACCTTGCACTTAAATTGAATACTGCAATTTTTTAGTCACCACAGGTGAATTGAAGGTGCCAAAAAATACTTTTTTTATCCGAATACATTACAGATACGTGTTTTTACTTTGGCGCATCCGCTTTGTTATTGATCACTTTTCATTAAATTTGAATACAGCAATTTTTAGTCACCACAGGTGAATTGATAGGTGCCAAAAATACCTTTTATTACCGAATACCAAATTTCAATAACGTGTTTTTTTTTACTTTTGCCCATTTCCCGATTTTTTGATAGAGCCACCTTGCAGTTAAAATTTAATCAGCAATTTGTATTACCACAGGTAATTGATAGGTGCCAAAAATACCTTTTATTATCCAATACATTACAGATAGTGTTTTTTTACTTTGGTGCATACCAGCTTTTGTTCATTGAGGCCACCTTGCACTTAAATGTGAATTTACTGCAATTTTTTAGTCACCCAGGGGAATTGATAGGTGCAAAAAATACCTTTTATTATCCGATTACATTTCAGATAGGTGTTTTTTCACTTTTGGGGCAGGCCGCTTTGTTGATAGATCTACTTTGCAGTTTAAATTTGAAAACCAGCAATTTTGTAGTCACCACAGGTGAATTGATAGGTGCCAAAAAATACCTTTTATTATCGAATACATTTCAGGTACGTGTTTTTTTGCACTTTTGCCCAGGCCCGTTTTTTGATAGACACTTGCAGTTAAATTTGAATCCCGCAATTGTGTATTTACCAATGAAATTTATTGGTGCCAAAAATCCTTTATTATCCGAATACATTTCAGATCTGTTTTTTCACTTTGGCGCAGGCCAGCTTTGATTGATAGATCTACTTTGCAGTTTATTTGAACCCAAAAATTTTTTTTTTGATTTGGGGGGATTTAGAAACTTGATTTCCTCTTTTTTAAAAGGGCTTTCCAAAACCTTTCCCTACCTTCTCAAATTTTATATTTCTGAACATGGGGCAAATTCAGGGGGTAAACGAGCAAAGAGGGGGGAGGACATGGAGGGGAGGGTAAAAGGGTGCCCTTCCCT
>JAODAL010083018.1:0-11388 GCA_025379985.1 Phyllomedusa bahiana
TAGAATCATGTTCGCCTCTGTCCAATGGTTTGCTTTGATCTCTAGGTATAGGACACTTTCTTCTCCAATGTCTGTTCTTGTTTAACACTATGACTGTGAACCCTCCGCCCTTGCACCCTAGTGTGATTGGTGGCTAGACACAAGTGATATCAATTGCAGAACTCAGGTATCGTTATTAAATATTCTGTTTGAACACCTATAAAGATGATTAAACTTCTGATGAAGCGAGGGAGCTCTCTCGCGAAGTACGCGGTAAAGTATAATCTGTTTGTTTTGTTTTGAATGTTGTTGGAGATAAAAGTCTTGCATTTTTAAATAAATACTTTTTTTAATGTTTAAAAGCCTGTAGCTCGGGCCGTTTTATCCTGCACGGGCGACGGGTCCAGTTTTTTCTTTTTTCATTGGCTCGTCGTTTCTCCAAACACGGAAAGCGGTAGCGTGTTAGCATCAGTTACCGCGGCTCGCCGTAGTTAAGGGGGGGTGGCGTGTTTTCTTACAGGTATATAAATTGCCCCGCATAGCCATATGAGTGTTGTGCTCGCTTTATATTAATAAGCGCAACCCCCCAAGGTGGAGATCCAACTGTATTCAATAGACCGTAAATGTGGTTAATTTGTGTCTGTATATCGCAGTTATAACACTATTTGTGCGCTCCCTCTTTTTATCCTCTCTTTTGCCATATTCAGATGAAGTACGCGGTGTCACTTATGGGGGGCCTTATTTGTTCGTGTGCCCATGAGATTAGGGAACGGGATCCTGGTCCCAAGTAGTTGTGCTTGGGATCCCTATTACTGAAGCTAGTACTTTGCTATGATATATGGCTCTTTTCCTGTTATTATAGGTAGGGGGCTCAGTCACAGATGATAACAGTGATAAGGAGCTATTCCTTTTTCAGAAGTAGAAAGGGTTAAATGGTTGATGGTTAGAAATCGAGGTTTTTTTAAATAGTGGTATTGAGTATGGTAAAAAAAATATTATACATAATAGAAAGTTATGTTTTAGTGTTTTACAGAGTAGTGACACCTGATAGAGTTTAAGTTTGCCTATGGTCAGAAATAGTGATCAATTTAGTAGACCCAAGGGCCCAGATCAGACATCAAGGAGCCAACTTTTGTAAAAAAGGAGGTTCTTTTTGAACTGAGTCGTGTGTCTGCAGGAAGAATTAGCCATTTTTGTGACTGGGAACATACAACAGAGTTCCAGGGCAGAGAGGCAATATATTCGTATATATTGAAAATAAACTCGCAGAAGTATTTTTGTTCGCATTATCCAGAATTCTGCCGTACGCAAAGCTCCCTCAATGTATAAATGTCCTTGGTGCTTAGTCTGCTCATGATAGTGTTGCACAGGTAAAGATGTGATATGGTTGTTTGGGAGTATTATTGGATTAAACTTCATCTGGTCTAAGGTTTGCATTTGAAATATGTTCCCCCTATCTTTTCAACAGTCAATTAGCATCTTTTTGTTAAATGGGCAAGTTTCTGTTAAGGAGACTGTCCTTAGAAACACCTCAATTATGTTTTCGAGACCATTCAAGTTGTCACGTGGACAAGCTCGCTTGATTGGCTCACAATTGAGTGAGCAACATCTATAACTTGTGAGGAGTCTGTCTTGTTTTTTTTCTTGTCTTTTTTTTTTTTTAATGTTTTTTCTTCACTGTATAGGCTTTGTTGCTAATAGTTTGCCAGAAACGCTTAGATTGCTATTATCCTGATGGCTTGGCTTCTGACATACATCACTGCTTTATGAATCAAGCAAGCTATACAGCTCAGTTTAAACAACTTGCAAGAAGTATAACCTGTGTAACCATTCAGATCTCAGCTGTTTGTTTAGAAGAACTTGTTGTGGGCAAGTGTTAGAAGACTGCTAGCCGGATCTCTGTATCAGATTCCTGGTTTTAAAGACGTTCGTATTGTCTCCTTTCTCTTAAATTATCAGTATAATGGTGTTGTACAGAAATGTTGGCCCTTAGTGAGCAAGGTATGTGTCTTTAACCCCTTCTCTGACAACACTAACGTTCATAAATAATAAATATGGCTTGTAAACTTCTTTCCATCCGTTGCCTTCTGAAGATAAGACCTTAAATATTTTTGTATTTTTCCACCTGATAGACATATGAGGTCTTTTATTTCGCTAGACATGTGTGTTACTGTTACTGTTCAGGACCGCGTAGATAGTGGGATCCACTGGACCATCCAGTACAAGACTGATGGTGTAAGCAACGACAGGGAACGGAATCTAAGTAGAGGTATGCCGGTTTTCACCAGAGCCGCCGCAAAGCGGAGTTGGACTTGCTGCAGGCGGGAGTCTCCCAGGTCGTTATCCCTGACGTGACTTGCTTGCCGGTGGCAGCCGAGAGTATAGAGTGGATGCAAATATCGTCAGGCAGCTCAGTAGTCGGGTCTGGCATGCAGATCTGGTGCAGGCTGCTTTGGTTAGGTGGTCGTGAAAGGCAGGCTCCGGGTCAGGGCAGGTGGCAGAGATTGTGGTCAAGAGACGGGAGCGAGGATACGGTACACGGTAGATAAGGGCGAGGACATTTAGGGAACGCGCTTTATCGATAGGCAAGGCCAAGCTAGAGATCCGGAGGGAACGCGGTGCGGAAAGCGCCCAGGTGAAATAGTAGTGCAGTGCCGGCAATTACCCAATTACCGGCGAGCTTGCCTGTCTTTAAATCTTGTAATAGAGCCGGCTGCTGCGCAGCGCCTGTAGATCACAGGGACGCACGAGCCAGACAGCAGGAGTGGGCTGCCGGGACCACTGATGAGACTGGTCGTGGTAAGTTACTGGTGCGGCGGGGGGCGGAAGTGTGCCTTGCGCAACTGAGACACCGTAGTCTTAGCGGCGGCACTCGTCGCTTGTGGGGACCGGGCGCAGAGCAGCGCCGGCGCCGGCCGACTAGGAGGAGTCGCGTGTGCCAATGTTGTTTTATGGTTCGCAGACACAGTACCCCCCCCTTAGCCCTCCACTTCTTCCTGGACCTGGAAGGAATCTCTGCAGCATATTACACGGTTCCGCAACGATGTTGTCTCCGGCTGTACTCACGATCTCTCTCAGGACGCCCAATACTCCTTCAGTCAATCAGGAAATAACGCCTTAATTGCTGGTCTCTTGTTAGGTATCTCATTTTAATGAGTGAGTAAGATGTTGGCAGGCTCCGCTTTCAGGATGATGGAGGCTGATCCTCTGGTGAAAAACGTTTAGGACCACAGGCTTCAACAAGGAGACATGGAAGGAGTTGGATATATTGCATTGTGGGTGGTGAGCCGGAGTTTGTATGCAGACGGGTTGTGCGGAGCCGAGCGGAGTTAGCAGGTACTTCAATGGTCCTTCGTTACCGGGGCCCTAATTTGTTGTGATGGTGATTTCAGACGGATTATGATCTGACCGATGAGCCAAACCTTGTCGAAGTAGCGAAAACACTGGCGAGGTCTTCTATTCTTGTTCAGGCTTGGTGCCTTGTCATGCGTGAGGTTGATATGATGCAGTGTAATGGGGTGGGAGTCTGTTTTCAAGAATGGTAGTACCTAATATTGGCTCCCTCTCTCTGTACTCAAAAGTCACACCAAAAGTATCACGCTGCACTGGGCAGCTTCTGATGGTTGGAAGACAATTGTGTGTGAATGGAGGGAGGGGTTGCTGGCCATAGACGATGTTTGAAAAATGGCGAGGTCCAGTGGGTATTCGCGACTCCAGAGGAGATGTATAGATAAATCTCCGCCCAAAGAAGCAATGGTGGCCCAGTGCATCCTGTCGAGCAGATGAACAATAATGTCGTATAAATAGCCCACAGTGGGATCTGAATGATCCTTCCTCCTCATTGGACCGCGTTTTGTCTGCGGAGGTGGTAGGCTGGGAGATGAATCTGAGTTTGGCACCTGTCAATGAGAGCAGAGGGCGCCGATCCAGAGTACATCGACACAAAGAATTGGACCCCCGGATCTCGAGACATGTGCTGAGGAATAAGTCAGTGTAGGCGGATGATGTGGATGAAAAAAACTGGATGGGCCAACTGGGGGGCAGAGGGCAGCTCCTTTTGGAAACAGGGAAATAATGTGCGCCTATCTGTTCGTATAAACGGTCCAGCGACCACCCAGTGATGACCGTGTTGCCGAATGAGGGAGGCGTTCCATGACGAAGAATCATGCCACATGAGTACAGAAGTGGCCCCTATGTTGATGGGCAGAGGCTGGAGCATAACCCGCCGGGTTTGTGTGGAGAGGAGTCTTGTTGACGAGAAAATGTTATACTCAAGGACTTCACGGAAAATCCTCTGATTGTCCCTAGCAGGCTTCTTGGCACACCAGTGAAAAAACGAGAGTTTTTGAGGATGAGATTTGCGTGCTCCTGGCGTGACAGCTAAAATGAGAACAGTGTCCCCATTGTTCTGCAAATTCTCCTGTCGAGATTGGCCGCAGTGCATACGGAAATTATGTCTTCCTGGAGGAACGCTTTCGCAGATCCTTATCTGGAGCCACTCGAGATTCATGCCGTTCAGGGGAATGATTTATGCTGGGGCGTGACCGCCTCCTCCACCCAACATGATCGGTGACACGGTGAGAGCGTCATCTGGCCCTGACGTTCTTCTCTGTGGCTCGAAAATGTATCAGATAATTGAGAAGCGCGAGATGAACAGGGTGATCTCCTGTGGTCTAGACGTGGGTTGAGGCCGTTGGGACGATTGGAGGTATTGATGATTTTTATGGTCGGAGGTTAAATGGTGATGGTGGTAGGCGTGCGCATTCCAGAACGATAAACGCCAATCTTCTAGGGCTAGCTTGATAGCAGCAACTCCCGCGGTCTCCGATGGTGTTGTAATTTCTCTCGCAGGGGAAGAAGAGTCTTGGAGAACCTGAAAGCCTACAGTGTACCGACGTTGCCGCTTTTGGTTCACTCTCTGGCGTTCCTAGAAGTGCAGCCAGCCCGACACGAGTGTACGGCATCCATCCTATCACGAAGAATGGTTCTGCGCGGAAATCAGGCTGGTCAGGACGGCGCGCAGAGGCGATCAAGGCCTGACTTAAGATGAAGCATAATGGCCTTTTCGGCCTCTGGCGGCCGACTGCCCTAGGGTTGGAGTTCTTTCTGGGTATGTTGCAATGTATAGCGTAGCACACCAAGGGTAGAATAATGTAGGATAAAACTGACGTTAGTAAATTTCGAGAATGGCTCCCATGGAAGCGTTTGTATAGCCGTAGGCCAACGTCCGGGGCCACTGCAAGACAAGCCGACAACTTGGCAGGAATCCAAGTCTGTAACCCGCGTGTCCGAGATGAGACAGGTAAACTCCAAGGAACGGGAGGATGTTGGTGGAAGAGACTGTTTCTTAATTTAGAGTAGACGGTGGTTGGCCCGTAGCCGCTCCAATACCAGGCGAGGGAGGACATGAGAGCGTTGAGGTCTCTTCATACGGCAGAGAACACCAGAAGTGTAGTCTAGGTAGTGACACGACGACACACATGTAAAGTAGATCCCGGAAGATATCTGTTCACAAATTCTCTTGTAAAAGTCTTCGCTGGGGCATTGCAGACCGTAAGGGCATGAAAACGGGATAAAAATAAAAAATTTAATTCAAAAGTGTCCATCAAGTGTGTTTAAAAGGCAGTCTTTGTAATCATCCCCCTCTCGGAGATTGCGGATGAGGGTTGTAGGCCCTCGCGCAGGTCAAACTTTGGAGAAAATTTTTGCTCCGCGAAGAAGCCGGTCAAACAGTTCCGTGATCAGCGCGGCAAGGGATGGAAGGGTTAGCGGTTTTTCACCGTGATTTTTGTTAGAAGGCTAGATAGTCGATTAGACACGGCTGTAAGAGTCAATTCTTTCTTCTGCGCACGGAAGAAACATATACTGCCCCGAGGGGTAGGAGGATTTTCGGTTATAAAGCACTTCTCTGCAGGTTGTCCCGATATTTGTAGGTCGTACATGGCTGGGTCTCCTTGGTTTGACCGGACAGTGGGTAAACCCTGCCCCTATGGAGGACTGGATCCCGGCAGTTAAGTGGGATCGATAGGTGCAGTTTAGAAGGAGCGTTTTTGAGGCGGAAGGCTCTCGGCTGAGCTTCTCCGAGTAAAGACGTTTCCCGAGTTATCCCGGTATTGTACTCGTAGGACAAACCTGCGCAGAGGGCCTGGAGGGACGTGTTGGGAAGGAACGGAGCCACGGGCAGTGGTGCCACCAGGACAGTTGTGTCCAGCAGTCAGGTCCCCAGCGATAAGTACATCGAACCTGTCATCCATGAGTTAAGCGTAGGGGCATGGCGCTGCGCATACGGGTAGCCCCAACAGGATCACCAGAGGAAGACACGAGACAGTTAATGTAGCGTGGAGATCTTCTCCTTATGCAGGGGCCAACGTGGAGTGGTCACAGCCTTGGTCCTGTACCGGATGAGCGGTGCTCGCCTGAAGCAGCTCCCCTGTGACGGTGGATTTACCCCCACCAACGGACTTCTCCAGACTAAAAACAGGAAGCTGGTAATGGAGTTTACAAGGGCGGCGTGGATAAAGTTCCCGGCCAGCTCGATCTCGGATTGGTATTTTTGATTTTTTGTAAGTGTACCGGAGGTCCAGTGAAACGCAGGGTGGAGCATGGATTACAAGACCGAGTCTCAGTGCCCTTGATCTCCACGGCATGTAGTCAGGCCGTGGGGGAGGGAGAGGTTCTCACTAGGGGGATGCCTCCCCATACAAGCGACTTGGTGCGGCGTTTTCCTGGACGTTGGGGGCGAAGCGAGAGACAGACTCGTCCGAGTAAAAAGTGTGTGTCCGGACTGGCGCAGTACTAGACATTGTGCGTTCTATGCATGCGACGGGATAATTGGCCTCTGTGATCGAAATGTGGGACTTGATCCAGACCCTGCATGTGGTTTCCTCCCAGATCGGTAGAGGAAAGCGTGGCAGGTGGTGGCCTATGGGAACACTGAAGCCCAGGCGGTGGGCAGACGGCAGGGGTCGCGCCAGGTCGCGATCATTCTTTGCGTTCGCTCTTGCTGAAGCGCACGTTCAATGCGGAGTGGGCCTGGTGGGATTAATTCGGCTTGAAAGAATGAGGGATGGCAAACTCTCTTGCGGGCAGGAGTCCTTGATATGGCTAGGAAAAGGCCTTTCTTAAAGGTGGCGCAGCAAGGGGCGGGCGTGTCATTCCAGGGACAACTTCCTTATGCCAGGAGTGCGAAACTGATACTGCGTACTCTACGATGCAAGTTTCACCCCTGCGTAGGTTCAAGGATATGCCTGTGTCTTGTCAGAAGATGCTAGGGCTGGATCCTCGAAGGGGACACGTGCGGAATTCAGCGAGGAAGGCATTGCAGATAAGCGTCAGTCACAAGGATCGCTTAGCGCCTGTCCACAAAGAGGTGTTGTCACAGGCCAGGGCCTTCCGGATTACAGGCTGACCACAAAGCCACCTTTGGAACATTCAGACAGGTTATTGGTCCCCTCATTAACGATCAGATCTGCTCATGGTTGCTTGCAATCGGAGTTGAGCGACATACCACTGCAGAGCTTGGGATCACCGGTCGAAATTTGGCAGGCGACTGAGACAACGGAGCTTGGGTCCCATTCGGAGCCAGTGGGAATCGCGCGAGCGGGGAGGCGGTCCACAGGAGGGAGGTGTGAGGTTGCATTGTGGGGCCAGTGTTGAAGAGCTGCTGCAACATGGCGGTGTAGAACTGATCCTAGCTCGTTGCCGCACGTGCTTGGGCCCAGTTGCTTGAGGACTGTCGGGTCAGCCGCTTGCAGATGTGGAGGTGCCGCCACACTGGGCAGCGGTATCGTTGCGGATCTCATGGGCGGATCTTACTGTTACAGGGTTCCGGACTGGGGTAGTGGATCCAATGGACGCGTACCTCACAAGCGATGGTTGTAAAGCCACGGCCGGAAGGGGAATTCTAAGTATGGGTCGCCACGGTTTTCTCCATTGAGCCCGCCGAGTAAAAAGATGGGATGGGAATTGCTGTGCGGGTAGGTCCTCCCAGGTCGGTTACCCTGGCACGTGAGATTGCTTGCGGTGGCTAGATCCAGAATAAGTATGTATAGCGTTGGTGCATAAATTCGATCAGGGCAGTGATCGTTAGTCGGCGGTCAGGCACGAAGTATCAGGGCAGGCAGCTATGGTTAGCGGTGGTCGGGGACAGGCAGGCTAGGTCAGGGCATGCGGCCAGAGGGATTCGTGGTCATGGACGGGAGCGAGGATACGTGTAACACGGTAGATCGGAAGAGGACAAGAGGAAAACGCTTCCTCGATTGGCAATGTGCACTTGGAGATCCGGCACGGGTTGCGGGCGGAAGACAGCCCGCCTAGGTATGATGGTATAGTAGCGGTCTCAGTAGTGCCACGGAAATTACCCATATTTACCGGCGCATGCCCTTTAAATCTCACAGAGCCGGTCTGAGCCGCGCGCTGCTTTAGTTCAGAAAGGGGTCGCGCGCGCCGGACAGCAGGAGGCTGCCGGGACACCAGGAGCCATGCGGCCGGGTAAGTATATCGGCAAGCCGGGGAGCGCGAGTGCGCTCCGCACGCCCGGGCAGTGGGTGCGGCACTCGTCCCTGTGGGTCCGGTGGCAGAGCTTGCGCGGCGCCGCAGGGTGGAGTCCGTGTGGCGCGGTTAATTCGCAACTGTTACTTTACATGGTGTTATTCTATTACCATTAGAATATACTGGCAATAATGAACACTCGAAGTGGGGCAAATGTGAAAGAGAGAAGAAATTGTACTTGTGTCATGTTTGCGGATATTTTTTTTTTTGTACAGCGTGTATTTCCTCGGTAAATGATGTGTTTTCTCAGTAGTCTACATGTTGAGTATGCATCAGCCAAAGTATGAAGGGTTTCCGTTTATTTTTTTGGTTACCGACAAACATTTTCTATTTTGAAATTTGCTACGTTGGGCGCATTTTTTGGTGACCATTAAATTTTTTGTACTAACGTCACAATGGACGTCAGTGAGGGTGTCTGTGTTTTTTGAGGGCTGAAGTTGTACTTTTTATTTGCATAGCCAGTTTATTTGGAATGCATAGTGACTTTTTTGATGTCAACTTTTATTCCAGTTTTTATAGGAGTTGTGAAATTACCTAAACACCCCACACTCTTTTGGCTTTTAGAATTTTGTTTTCTTCTACGGTGTAGAGTTCAGCCTACGGGATAAATGATGCTATGTATTTTATCTAGAACGGACCTTTTTCTAGACGCCAGTAGATACCAAATATGTGTAACTTTTTTATTATTTTATTTTCTTTGTGTTTTTGTAAAATGGCGAAAGGGGGTGATTTGAACTTTTGTATATACCTTTTTAATTTTTTTTTATAGATGCACTTTAATATATTTTTTTTTCTTTACTACTTTAATTTTGATGTCCCTAGTGGAGCGGCTTCACCAACTAGGGGCGCAATCATTTTTACAGCCTATATGTATGATGCATTGGGTCGTACAAGATGGCTGTGTTCGTCCACTTCTCTGCCTGAGGGTGCCTGGATAGTCGGGGCGCGCAATCGGAAAACATTTGGGCAGCGGATGGATCCCCCGCAATTTCGCGCTGAGTGTGTCGCTCCAGTTCGGCATTGATAGAAAAGGGTGCGCTGGTTGTGGCGTGGCTCTATTATTTTTCATTGGTGGCAGGCTGTTTCTTTAAAGCTGAGATCGGCAGCGGACAAACATGGTGCCAGTAAGGAGATATCGGTTTCTCCTTCCGACGCTCCGTTTGCTAGGGGACAGACAGCTTTGGGCGCCCCACCAAGACAGAAGGCAAGAGAGAGGAGCAGCGCTGCCCCTCCCACTCTGCTCAGCAGCACACAGACGGCCGCTGAAGAGCTGGAAGCTTAGGCTTCCTGCTCTTCAGGACCAGTAAGTGAATCGGAGGTGAGGGGGGAAGGCAGGTGGGAGACTGGGGGGTGTTAGAAATGGTGGAGGAAGGGCGGGGGAGAGACTGTGGGGAGACTGGGAGGTGTTAGGAATAGTAGGGGGAGGGCAGGGGAGACATTGTGGGGTGTTAGGAATGGTGGGGGAAAGGGGAGACATTGGGGGGGGTTAGGAATAGTGGGGGGAAGGGGAGACATTGGGATGGTGTTAGGAATTGTGGGGGTTGGGGTAAAGGCCGTACCGGCAATAGAATCTCTGAGTGGTCTCCATGCCACCTCGGATTCTGCCGATGAACTGTGGCCTCTACCTCCTATCCCACCCTGCTCACCCATAACGGTATGTTCACACGTCGTAATTGCGGGCCGCATTTCGCCACATATTTGCGCTTCAATATGCCCAAAATGCGCCCCGCAATTATGGTAGTTCATAGCACTTATAGAGAGCTATGAACTATGTCCGTCTCCCCCCGGCATAGACTAAGCTTCTTTTGTACATCAGGAAAGAGAAGTGATATGTCACTTCTTCCTGGGGCGCTCACACACCGTGGATAGGAAAGTGAATGGGGCCACCCCCCTCGTGTTTTAGAAGTATGTGCTGGCCCCGTGCGTACTTCTAAAACCCTATGGCGTTTTTGCGGCGCGTTCAGTAAACGCCGCAATACGCCTGTGAACAATTGTGCTGTGCAGCTTATTTGCCTACACAATATACAACTACCACCTATTCCGATTTGGGGGGCTTGTCTGGTTAAAGCTGGATTTGGGTTACAGGGATAGGTGGGTGGTCCCTACCCCTTCTCTGGCCCCCCCTCACCCATAATGACTGTGCTGTGAGGCCTAGTGCCTACAAAATATACAACCCCCACCTATCCCTGTAACCCAAATCCAGCTTTAAAATTCACAAGCCCCCCTAATCTGGATAGGTGGGGGTATGTATATAGTGTAGGTGCTGAGCTGCACAGCACAATTGTTGTGATTGTTGAGGGCGGGAATGGAGGTAAAGGCCACAGCTATATTACAGTCCCTGGGGGCTCCAGGCCCCCTGAGACTGTGCCCATGAACTGTGGCCTCTACCCCCCCCTCAACAATTGGCTGTTTCGACTTAGTGCCTACACAATATACAAACCCCTAACTATCTGAGTTTGGGTTATGGGGATAGGTGACAGGTGTATATTGCGAAGGTGCTAGTATGCACAGCACAATTGTTATGGGTGAGGGGGACGAGGCTGCACATGCAGTACAATCCCTATGGGGTCTCCAGACCCCCTAGGATGGTGCCCATGAACTGTGGTCTTTACCCCCTCTCCCGTTCCGCTCACCCACAACAATTGTGCTGTACAGACTAGCACCTTAACAATATACACCTGCCACCTGTCCCCATAACCGAAACTCAGATAGTTGGGGATGTATATTGTGTTGGCGCTAGGCCGAAAAGCACAATTGTTGGTGGGTGAGGTGGAGAAAAAGGGGGTATAGATCACAGTTTTTTACATCCCCTTCCACCCTCAACACTCACAACAATTGTGCTGCGCAGCTTAGCGTCTA
>JAODAL010083019.1:0-11388 GCA_025379985.1 Phyllomedusa bahiana
CATCTGAGCCAGTTTTCCCGGAACTGGTTGGTGACGCTGATGTGTTGAACGCAGGGCCGTGGTGCCAACGTTAGCTCTCTGGCCACGCTTAAACTTTTTGCTTACAGATTCTACTATATCCATATTCGGCTCCTCCGGTTGTCTTAGCAAAGAACTGCACACTTGCCGATTTAGTGATTTACCGCCAATGCTCCGCATTGAGTGACTACTACCGCCGCTGCCTCACTGAGCCCCTGTGCCGCTACTTTCTTGGACCTGCGAAGCGGGTTTTCTACCCTGTGGGCGCTTGGCTCCCGACCTCACACTGCTGCTACCCTGCTGACTCACGGCCACACAACCCACTTGCTGGCTGCGCCGCTGCCTGACGCGCAAGCTGATGCCCTCTTCTCCTGACGATGATGAAGCCCTTGCTTCACCCGGCTCCCAAGTGCGGTCGGCTCTAATCATTATCTATTTGCGTTTCATCGTCACAGCTGTCCTCATCACCGGTCTTGGTATGCAGAGGCTGACCCCTCACAACATGACCTTCAATGCCACTCTCCACCTCTATACTTTGCCACCTACTGCAAGAAGCAGGGGATATTGGCCCCATTTCTTCGTTGCCAAGTAGCTGCTGACTGCCCTCATCAAATTGTTCATCCTCGCTATATAGTGGGGCTGAGCCCAGTCCACATAGTAGATCTCTGGCTGAGAGAACCGGATGGGACAAATGCGGGTTGAGGACAGTTGAGGACCGCTGACCCGCTCCTGGGCCATGCCAACTAAGGGTTGTGTCTTTCGTTCCCACCGACTCTTGGCTGGGGTTGTCAGATGTCATCTGGGAGGAAGTGGATGACCTAGTCAACCAATCAAGAACCATTGGGTTGCTGAACAACACACGGCCGCTAGATGACACCGGCAGTTCTGGCCTCACCGAATGACCCCTGCTGCGACATCCCCTTGCTGTGCTGCGACCTGGGCCGGCTCGAGGAATGTTTGTGCCACTGCCACTCGCATGTGAAGAGCTTGCCACCTCTCTGTCTGACATACTGTTTGTTCTAAAATGTACAGACTCTGTTTAATGAAGATATCTGTATATGATAAATACACACCCTGCATTTGACTCCAAATGAACCCACTAACAAGCTTGGGTAATCCTTGGATATAAATTGCGCTCCACAAATGGGCAAGAAAAATTTACTTGTATGTGCTGTTTAAAAACACTGTGTATTTTACTGAATATAAAAGCACAAACAGGCTTAATTAACCTTTGGATATGAATTATGCTTCAGAATTTCTTCTTTGGTGGTGAAAAAACCCATTTCTTTTACTGAATACAACTGCAGAAATATACTTAGTTAACCCTTGGATGTAAATTGCGCAAAAGAAATGTGCTGCCAGCAATTACCAGCTTTGTAGTGTGTTAAAATGGCATGTATTTTACGAAACACAACAACAGAAAAACTCGTAATTAACCTTCGGATATGAATTATGCTACAGGCAAAATGTCTTCTTTGGCGGTGAAAAAAAACGTTTCTTTTACTGAATACAACTGCAGAAAAATACTTAGTTTCCCCTTGGATGTAAATTGCGCAAAAGAAATGTGCTGCCAACAATTACCAGCTTTGTAGTGTGTTAAAACGGCGTGTATTTTACGGAACACAACAACAGAAAAACTTGTAATTAACCTTTGGTTATGAATTATGCTACAGGCAAAATTTCTTCTTTGGCAGTGAAAAAGAACGTTTCTTTTAGTGACCACAGCAGCAGAACAACGCTTAATTAACCCCTGGATCTAAGTTGCGCAAAATAAATGAGCAACCAAAAATAAGTAGCATTTGGATTGTAAAAACGCTGTTTCTTTAACTGAATACAACAGGAACAGGCTTAGATAACCCTTGGATATTCAATGTTCTCAAGAACTGAGCAGATAGTATTAAAATGTATATGCAGCTGAATTGGACACACACTGGACTTCAGTTCCAATACCCCACAAAATCAGAATTAGAACGTAAGAGAAGCAGTCTCTGAGACAAGCTGTGACACCCCCCAAAAATCACTGTATAAAAGTGAGTTCTTTAGTATGAGATATCATAAGCAGCAGCGGCGGCACCTTCCCTACACAGCACAGTGAGAGGAGTGTGAGCTGCCAGCGTCGCGTCCGGACTTATATAGTGCGGTGACGTCACAGAATCCGGCCGGTCTCTGATTGGCTTCATCTCTGCACATGTCGTGTAGGCTACGCCTTTCTTCCTCCGAGACTTCTTTACCCCATGTAACGCCATGTGCTCGCAGCCATTTTATCAATCAAAAACACGCTTCGTTCCCGCGAATCAACCCAAACTTTGACTTCGTTCAGAATCGAAGTTTTCCTGAAATTCTAAACGAATTCCACTTCCTTAGAATCAATTCGCCCATCTCTACTAGTGACTCCTCTGGACCACCGCAAGCGGTGGTAGCGGCCACACCAGGGAGCGGGGACTAAGTAGGTCCCGGTTTTCACCAGAGCCCGTCGCAAGGCAGGATGGACTTTCTACGGCGGGAGTCGCAGGTCGCTACCCCTGGAGTGACTAGCTTGCGGTGGCAGCCAAGGCGCAGCGAGGTACTGAATCGTAAGACGAAACTCGTAGTTAAAGGTCAGGCCAACAGGTCATGGCAGGCGGCGGAGATTCAAGGTCAGGTAATGTAGCAGAAAGGTCGGGTACACAGGCAGACAGGAACTGATGAACAGGCGGAAATTGATGAACAGGAATAAATATAGGAACAGGGGGAAATTGATGAACAGGAATAGATATGTTAACAGGGGGAAATTTATGAACAGGGGGAAATTGATGAACAGGAATAAATATGTTACCAGGGGGAAATTTATGCACAGGGGGAAATTGATGAACAGGAATAAATATGTTAACAGGGGGAAATTTATTAACAGGGGGAAATTGATGAACAGGAATAAATATGTTAACAGGAGGAAATTTATGAACAGGGGGAAATTGATGAACAGAGAAAGGCCATTAACGATTTTTGATGATCCAAGTGGACAGTATTCCCCTGGGCGAACAAAGTCACACACAGGAGGAAATGCTCTTGGTCATGCAAGATGACATCGATTTGTGGCTTTCTCCGCGACAACTGAAAATTAGAACCATTGTGACAGACGATGGAAAGAACATGGTGTCTGCGCTGCGTAGGAGGAGGGCTGAGCCATGTTCCCTGCATGGCATACATGTTCAATCAGGTCATTTAAGTCTTACACCCATCTGCAAGACATTCTAAAAATGGCCAGGAAACTTTGCATACACTTCAGCCGTTCTTACCTCGCCATGCACATCCTCCTTAAGCTGCAGCGACAGACCGGCCTCCCCAAAATAGGCTGCTATGTGACATATCCAAACGATAGAATTCTAGCTTCCATATGTTGGAACAACTCTTTATGAACAGAGAAAGGAAATTAATGATTTATTGATGATCCAAGCGGACAGGAGTACACCCCTGTGTAATTTTAATGTCGGCCAGTGGCAGCTCATGCGTGACACCTGCAGTTTGCTCAGGCCCTTTCATGCGGACACGTTATTTGTCAGTCGCCAGGACTACGGGATGAATAAAGTCATTCCACGGCTTCATGTTGTCACGGACAGCGGTAGTGGATACACTGGACCAACGCAAGTGATGTGTTATCTGTTCATGAACAAATGAAGGTTTATTAACTTGCTTTCTTAAACCACTTGAAATCTGTGTGGATTTAATTTTTTCCACCGGTAACAGGGGAGGGCCTCCAGAAGGACTTGTGTTTTTACTTTCTGTAAGTTGGACATACGATTCACATTTTTCATACTGAAGAAGTTCATCCAAAGCCAGTTTTGCAGCATTTGCTTTTGCTTCTTTTTTGTTCTGTCCCATTTCAGTTTTGTACTGAATTCCATCAACAATGGCAAAGAATGCAAAATAAGCACCTAAAACATTCCCTGTAGTTATGTCTTCTTCAGTTCAAGTTCCATACGCTGCATTTGAACAAACTGGTATAACACAGAAACTGGATTAAAACCACCACGTTTATACTTCATGAGTGTTTGATCGTCACTGCTGTCCTCCTCAACGGTCTTGTTATGCAGAGGCTGACCGCTCGCCAGAAAACCTCCCATGCTACTCTTCACATCAATACTGCAAGAAGCAGGGGATGTCTGCCCCACCTCTTCGTGCCAAGTAGCTGCTGACTGCCCTCAAATTGTTCGTCCTTGCTGTATAGTGGTGCTGAGCCCAGACCACATACTAGTTCTCTGGCTGAGGGACCCGAACAGGACAGAGGCGGGTTGAGGACAGGTGAGGGGCGCTGACCTGTTCCCGGGCCATGCCAACTAAGAGTTATATCTGACGAACCCACCGACTGTTGGCTAGGGTTGTCAGATGTCATCTGGCATGAAGTTGATGACCTACTCAATCAATCAAGAACCCTTGGGTTGCTGATCAACACACGGTCGCTACATGACACCTGCAGTTCTGGCCTCACCGAGTGACCCCGCTGCGACGTCCCCTTATTGTGATGCGACCTGTGCCTGCTCCAGGAATGTTTGTGCCACTGCCACTCGCATGTGAAGAGCCTGCCACCTCTCTGTCTGACATACTGTTTGTTCAAAAATTTACAGACTCTGTTTTAATAAAGATATCTGTATATAATAAATATACACCCGTATTTTACTCCAATGAACCCACTAATAGGCTTGGGTAACCCTTGGATATAAAATGCGCTCCAGAAATGACCAGAAAGAATTTACTTTTCTGTGATATAGAAAAACACTGTGTATTTTACTGAATATAAAAGCACAAACATGCTTAATTAACCCTTGGATATAAATTGCGGTCCAGAAATCACCAGGAAAAATGTACTCGTATGTGGTATAGAAAAACACTGTGTATTTTACTGAATATAAAAGCACAAACCGCTTTAATTAAAACCCCTTTGGGTATAAATTGCGGTCCCAGAAATCACCAGGAAAATTACTCGTATGTGGCATTTAAAAACACTGTGTCTTTTTCTGAGTATAAAAGCACAAACATGCTTAATTAACCCTTGGATATAACTTGCTCTCCAGAAATCACCAGGAAAAATTTACTCGTATGTGGCTTTTAAAAACACCGTGTATTTTACTGAGTATAAAAGCACAAACATGCTTAATTAACCCTTGGATATAAAATGCGTTCCACAAATGACCAGGAAAAACTTAGTCATGTAAAACCACTAACAGGCTTAATTAACCCTTGGATATTCAATGCGCTCCAGAAAAGACTAGATGGAATTAAAATGTATATGGGGCAGAATTAGACCCACCCTGGACTGAATTACAATACCCACAAAATGAATCAAAAATGAAACGGGAAGAGGAGCAGTCTCTGTTAAAAGCAGTGACACCCCCCCCCCCAAATCGCTGTTAAAAGCAATTTCCTTTGTGTGAGATCTCTGCTGCTGCTCCAGCAGCAGACGCTTATGTCGGGGCACAACCAGAGCAGTGTGAGGAGCGAGTACTTATTGTGCTGTGATGTCACAGAAGTCCGCCGGTCTCTGATTGGCTTGATGTCTGCACATGTCATTTAGGGTCTTCCTTTCTTCCTCCCATAGTTCTCTTCCCCCCATAGTTCTCTTCCCCATGTCACGCCATGTGCTTGCGGCCATTTTAGCAATAAAAAGCACGCTTTGTTCCCGCGAATCACCCCAAACTTCGATTTTGTGCAGAACCGAAATTTTCCTGAAATTCTAAACGAATTCCACTTCGTTAGAATCGATTCGCCCATCTCTAACTGTGATGCTTATGGTCACCTTTAAGTAGTTATAATACTGCACTTTATGTATAATTACCTTTATTATCCGGTATGGTCACCTTTATGGCTTTACTGTAGATACTTTTAATTGATTTTAAAAACAGGCATGATTTTGTCAAACAAGTCACTGCTTGGGCTCAAGAATACTTCCACAAATCATTGTCTGTGAACACAGTTCCATGTCTGATTAAGAAATGCAAGTTAAAGCTATACAAATAAGAAGCTATATACTAACACAATCTAGAAATGCTTGCATTATTTATGGGCCAGAGCTCATTTAAAATGGACAGAGGCAAAACGGAAAACTGTTCTGTGGTCAGATGATTTAAAATTCTTTATGGAAGCAATGGACCCCATATCCTGAGAACGCAAGAGGAGAAGGACCATCCAGCTTGTTATCAGTGCACAGTTCAAAATCCTGCATCTCTGATGGTATGGGGTTGTATTAGTGCTTATGGCATGGGCAGCTTCCACATCTTGAAAGGCACTATTGATGCAGAGTGTAGAAGTTTTAGAACAACAGAGTGTAGAAGTTTTAGGCAATGTTCACACGGCTTATTCAAGCTGTAATTGCAGGATGGATTTCGCCTGCAGTTACGGCTTGAATAAGGGGCCCCATAGACAATGCATTATTTATGGCGCGTACGCGCCGTAAATAATGTGCATGTCACTTTCTCCCCCGGCGGCGGATTCGCCGTGAAGGGAGGAGCGACGGAATCCACCGTTCTCTATGATAACTGTGGATTACCGTCTTTTCTGGGACCGATTGGAGCCGTACTGAAGCGCAAATACGGCGCGCAGTACGGCTCCAATCCGTCCCAGAATAAGCCGTGTGAACGAGGCCTTAGAACAACATATGCTTTTATCCAGACAACATCTCTTTCTGGAGAGGGCTTGCATATGTTAACAAGATAATGCTAAATTGCAAACTGCATCTATCACAACAACATAGCTTCATAGAAGAGTCCTGATGCTGAACTGGACTCCCTGATGTTCTGACGTTTCACAAATAGAAAAAACTTTTGTCACATTATTAAAAGAAAATCCAGCAAAGAAGACCCAGGATTGTTGAGCAGCAAAAACTCCACATCAGACAAGAATGGGACAAAATTCCTCACCTAAAACTCCAGAAATTGGTCTCCTCACTTCATAGACATTAACAGATTGTTGTAAAAAGAACAGTGGTGGACATGGCCATGTTCCATCTTCTTTGAGATGTATCAATTTCTGAATGAATTAACTTTTTTAAATGGAAAACGTTGTCTAATTTTCAACTTCTCATATGTGTTCTATTTTCTGTTGTCAATAAAATATGCCTATATGACATTTCCAAATCATTGCTTTCTTTTTTCTTTACATTTTACAAAGTATCCCACCGCATTCTACCTCAGAACACCTGTGCCCTCTGTCCTGAGAGTTTGCCCTCTGATACCCCCAACACATTGCTCTATTTTTCTCTATGGTTCTGTTGTGCTAACAAAGTCTTATTTGGACTGTATTTGCTCTGTTTGCTGCACATACATGCCACCATGCTTTTGTGTCTGGCACAGAGAAAGTGTATATTCAGCAAATAGAGCAAACATAGTCTAAATAAGTCCAAGTTTACTTTATTGTTGTGTGGGTCTGCTGCAGTATATGTTATGGCACCGTTTTTATGCTATCCTGAGAGATACCACTTACAAATATAAAAACAATGTGCCTTATGTATGAAAACCAATCAGAGCTCATAGCAACCAATCAGAGCTCATAGCAACCAATCAGAGCTCAGCTTTCATTTCATATTCTGCTCTAAAAAAATAAAAGCTGAACTCTGATTGGTTGCTATGAGCTCTGATTGGTTGCTATGGGCAACAAAGACAGTCTTAGTGCTAGAAAGTTTTCATACATAAGGCCCTAGATACGCGCAGCCCCATGCCCTTTACTTTGGTGGGTTTATATGTGACACCTTCATATTTTATAGGTAGTGGCTGTCTTACCTGTATTGTGATAGAAAATAATCATTCCAGGTATTTCCCATCTGCCTATCGTTATTTTAAGAGCACTAAGTTGTATTGTATAAAGCATGGTCAAAATAAGTCCTGAAACTGAAAGTTTTACAAGTTTATCAGCAGGGATCCTGTTTTATTAAGCGGCATAGATTACTCCCCACAGACTAATACAGATATATCTATATGTGTTTTTTTATAGCATCACACTATTCATTTGCATAGTACTTCACAGCAGGAAAAAAACATAACAGAATATATAATAGCGATAACAACTGAGTATGGAGATATAAACATGGCAGAAAAAGAGTCCCTGCTGTGGAGATGCCACCAGCTAAGCTTTATGTGTATGGAATATAGACTGGAGGTGGTGGTGTACAAATCTGAAAATTCAGATTTGTGAAATGCAAAGTATTATTTTGTTCAAAGTATTTAAACAAATTAAATAATCTTTAACCCATAGAGTGAGAAAAATAGTTCATTTCCAGGTTTTTTAGGTTTTTCAAACCTAGATTAACTCCTTAACGACCGCCCACCGTCTTTTGGCGTCAATGCAGACATCGGAGTGTGCGGTTTCGGGCGCCGCAGCAGCGCTGAAGACGGGGCTGTACTACACAGCCCTGTACCCAGCACAGCTCCTGCCGAGCACCGGGGATCAGGGGAAACCTCCGGTCCCTTGCCGCAGTTCGTCACCGCAGCGCAATCAAAGGGTTTCCCTGCTCTGTCGGCTGATCCGGACACCCAGTGACCCGACAGAGCCCGGGGAATGGCTGCACAGTCAGCCCTAGGGACCTAGAGTAGCCCCAGCGCTGTCTGTGTAACAAGCGAGTGATCAGGGCAGACTTTGAGCTGCCCTGATCACTGCCTGTGTCAGACTGACACAGATTACATATATGCTAATACTTTTTTTTTTTTTTTAACTTAGCAATGTAACACAGTTATCCCTTCAGGGGATTTAAAAAAAGTAAAAAACATAAAAAGTGTAAAAAAAAAATTAAAGAAAATAAATAAAAATAAATATTTAAGAAAAAATAATTGTGCATACATTACACACACAAAAAAACGCTACACATATCAGGTATCCATACCACCATAATAACCTGTAGAATTAATCTAACAAGTTATTAAGTGTGAAATGTGAATGGTGTAAAAAAAAAAACATTTTTTTTTAAGTAGAAAAAAATACTGCTATTATTTGTAGGTGAACTTAAACTATTTCCCCAAAAATTACAACTCGTCTCGAATAAAACGAGGCCTCATAGAACCGCGTCATTGAAAAAATGAAAAAGTCCACAACTGTTGAAACATAAGGAGCCAAAAACTAAAAAAATGTTCTGGTCATTAACTACTTTTCAGGCCTGGGGCTTAAGGAGTTAAAGAGAACCTGTCACATAGTTTTTGCCCCACTGGCTGAGTACAGAACAAGGTAGTGTCAGACCTGCTGTTTCCAGTGCTGTGTCCCTTATTCTGGAAGATGCTAGAGTTTTCGTGTATTTAATGCTCAAATCTGCAGTTTTCAGCCAGAAGAGTCATTCGAAGAGTCCTTCAGAGTGTCAGTTTTTTTCAAACCCGGCCAATCGAAGGCTAGCTCCGCCCACCTCAACTGACAACCCTATTACATTGCATAGGTAGTACCTTGTGAATACCTGTCAGTTGGCGGAGCTAGCCATTGGTGGGTGGAGCTAACACCTGCTAATGAATAAGATTTGAGGGGTAAATGCTCTAAATCTACAGCATCTTACAGAATAAGGGACACAGCGCTGGGAACAGCTGGTCTGACACTAGCTTGTGTTGCCCTCAGCAAGGGGGGCACAACCTATGTGACAGGTTCTCTTTAAGTAAAATAAACTGACTAAATCCCAGTATAAGGCATAGTTAGTGGGATCCCCCTTAACTGCTGAACAGAAGATGTTTGGGAACAAACCCTTGATTAGAAATATATGAAGTGGCACAATGCTGTTTCTGGTTTTGTAGTATACAGGAGTAATTTACTCCCCTACACCATCTAGCGCAGGCAGTTGAGGGAGAGACCACCTACAGAGGGTGTCCTGGGGGGAACAATTACGACCATCATCTGCAGTGCAGACACCCTCTTCACTGGTGCCGGCACCAGAGGAGCACGAGAGGTGCGGGTAGCAAAGTGTGTAGCCACCGTGACAAGGATCAGGCCAGATGTGCTGCAATATCCTAGCCATCTTGAAGGATTTGAAGAAAGGCCATCCTACCATCTTTATTTGTGTAACTAAGGACTGTGAGTACTACTAAGAATTGTGTTTGTGCCAACTGAGTGGATCCCTCCATGCCGCTCCGGGTCACCACAATTCTAGGTCACATTTGACTGTGCAATGCTGTACAAGTCAAGTAAGGATTCACCCAAAGAGACTGTCAGCTTTTGTCCATCCCACATTGCTGCTATGGATCCCTGGGAGGCTACGTCTTTCCACAGCATGCCCTGTTCAGGTGTTTTTTGCTAGTTCACACCAGGCAGTAGTTATGTCCTACACCTCTGTGGGTCATTGTGACTGCTAGGTCTATGCCTTTTACAAAAATTTGCTACCATTCACCTTTACTTGCAAGCAGGTAAACATGCATGCTGCCCAACCTCTGCACAACAGGTATGTGTACCTCCAAATGCTCCCATCGTCTCTGTCCAAGTCTTGACAATTAAAAGACACCCCTAAAGGACTCCTCACCTTCAGCTTATAATGACCCTTGTAACAGTGCTCAATCCAACTTCACACAGGTCAATATTATTTTCACACTTTCCACTCAGGCTCACCGTTATGTATTTTAATTCCTATTTTTCATTCACAACAGAACGTAAGAGCATATATCAGAAATTGAAAGTTTATACATTTTTTCATTTTATTTGAAAAATTTAGCTCATTTAGAGATTTATGGTAGCAACACATCTTACAAAAAGTTTAGACAGGGCCATGTCTACCATTGTGTTGCATCCCATTCTTGTCTGATGTAGGTTGTTACCTGCTAAACAATCTTGGGTCTTTATTAGTGATGAGCGATTACGTTGACTATCGTCATCGGGTCGATAGTCGATATCGGCAATTATCAAGACAATTTCCGATAGTCGATAATAGATTATCGCTGATGACCATTAAAGTCTATGGGAGAGGAACAACACTTTCATTCTTACACCCAAACAGGGCTGGAGAAGCTGGAATTAACATCCACAATAGTCAAATGGATACGTGCTACATCTTAAGCAACACACTTAGGTTATAAAAGCCACAGAAAAAAAGTCACACACCATTCACCATCCCTGTCTTGTATCACAGCCTGACCCTTAAAAACCCGCTTCACCCACAAATTAAAAAGTGCCAGAAGGCAGTTGATTTGAACCATCATTTTACTTGAAACTGGACATTGAATATCTCCCGTCCTGGAACGCAGCATTTAGCCCCAAACCTGCATGACCCCAGTATAAAAAGTGTCGGAAAAAGGAGTCTTTCAACCACCATTTTAGTTGAACTGGACATTGACTATATCTGTCCTGTACCGCAGAATGACCATTAAAAACCCGTCTGCCCACAGATTAAAAAATTTCCCGGAAAAAAGGAGTCTTTTGAAACCCCCATTTTAGTTGAACTGGAAA
>JAODAL010083020.1:0-11387 GCA_025379985.1 Phyllomedusa bahiana
AAAAACATGGAGGGGGCCGCTCATGACCCCACTTCATATCTTCTTGTGCCCCTTTTTATAGGATGGGTGGCCCTTTGGGCAGTTGCCTACCTCTCCCTTCCCCCCCCACCCCTGGAAAACGTTTATGCGCTTGGAGTGTTACTTTTATTCTTTTAAAAGCTTTAAACATCAATTTGATTCTTTCACAGTACAGCAGGTTTTATTTCCCTGCTTGTTTACAGAGGCTTTCTATTGAGGCCACCTCTGGCTTGACCCCCAAAGCTCTGGCTTGGGAAAGCCCGAGCTCCCCGGAAACCTGGGCACTTTCTGTAAAAATCAGGATAGATAATGCGTATTCTGAAACTGAATCAAAAAATGTATGGAAATATTTTTTTTGGGTTTTGCCGGGCTGTTTTAACCCAATAAATGTGGCGAGAGGCCCCCCTTTAAGAATGAACGGTTTTCCTGATACTCCTTAGTTTTAATCCCTAACAACAACCTGGGCCCCCCCCATTTCTTGTCTTTTTTAGTCCCCTGATAATTGGCGGGGGGCCCTTGGGGCTGGGGGAGCCTTTTGAATGCCTGCTTAGGACCAAAGGGTCGTGGTAAAAGAGAGCACGTTTTCCCGGAACAAGTTCCCCACCTTGGCCTACCCTTCACGACCTCCGGTGCCCGGGCCAAGAAGTTTACGGAAAGTTCTGCGCAGGAGCCATCCCAATAATTATACGGAGGACCCCCCAGCCCCAAATTTTCCATTTGAATACATTTGGGTGCATAAATTGTGTATTCACATAGGTAACTTTCAAACAAACTTTAGGGTTAGTTCCTACTATTCAAAATCTCTGCTTGCTGCCAAGGGAAAATGGAATTTTCTTGTTTAACCAAGGGTAAACCCCTGTTCAACCTAAATAAAAAGGTAAAATTGTTTTACACCTGTATCCAGTCTAGCCAATCCTCTGTGGGCTTAAAGGGAATGTGTCGCAATTCTTTTTCTTTCAGTAATGTGTGTACGTTTTCTATAACCTTCATATTTTCAGTTGCAGTTATTTTCAGTGTGGCTTTTTTTAAGAGTTATTTCTGATCTTTGGGGCAGAACATGCCCTTTTAGAAGCAGCCTGTACCTGGGGGGCCAACACCGGAAGAGCTGTAAGCAATCACGTGCATAAGGGGGGTACGGGACCTCTCCCTTCTGAATTTCTCCGCAACCCCTCCCACTGTGACCTTTCAGCCTTTGTGTCTGGAGGGCCCAGCTATGGGAGCAGGCCACCCAGTGGGAGCCCAGAGGGGAGGACAGCAATAAGGGTTTTCTCAGCCGCTGTGTTCAGCAAACTGCCCCAAAAACAGCAGAGTCGGGTGGTTACACCTCATCAATTCTGCAGACAAGTGTCCGATGTGTCCTCGTTTGTAATAGAGTCATCATACTTTAAGACTTTTTCGCTAAAAAAGTTCTCTCGCTTCTGACACTAAAAAATCGTTTTTTTTTAGGGTTTGGGCTAAATCCCTTCTTTTTTTGGATTTTTATAGATTTGCCCCAGAAACCCGTTCTTTAGGATTTTGGTCTAAAAGTTTTTCGTTTGCCTAAAAAACTGTTTTTTTTTTTAGGGTTTTGGCGCTAGAACTTTTTTTTATGGTTTTTATAGATTTTGCCGCAGAATTTTTCTTTAGGATTTTGGGGCAAAAAAATTTTCTCGCTTCTGCGCTAAAATATTTTTTTTTACGGATTTTGGTGAGAACTTTTTTTTTACAGATTTGGCGCAAAAGAAGTTTTTTGCTTTGATGCTAAAAATAAATTTTTTCAAAAAGTTTTTTTCAATGATCAGTGAGGTGAAATGTTTTTCCCCGTGTTTTTAAAGGGGGTTTTCTCGCACAAAAAAAGCTTTCAAAATTTTAGGGAACACAAAAAAAAACATTTTCCAAAAATATTCTTGTTCCCCTGTTTCCCTAAAGAGTAAAAGTGAATTTATTACCTCCCTGGCTATTTCAGTTCCCTCAGTAACCCGATTGAAAAAAAAAATCTCCCGGGCTGTTTGTTAAATGAATAACAGAGAGTGAGTCATCAAACACGGGTCCAGTGCAGTCAGTTCCTGGTTCCAGACAGAAAAAAGCTTGATTTATCTAAAGAAAAAGCTCTGAATTGGGGGCTTTTGTTTTGGGGTAAGATAAGAACCTGAGTACTTTGAAAATTTAATCTTCTAATTAGCATCTAAAAGACGGAGCTTATCAAATTAGTCTGAACCAGAGTGACAGAGAATTTCTTTCATGATTCTTTAAACCCTGGGGGGAGACAACTCCTTTAAGATGAAAGAGGATAAGGCTGCCTGCAATTGTAGCAATCTTTCTGCATCCAAACTTTTCTCAGCTTCAAATAAAAAATTTGCCCTTTCAGGACAGAAAATGGATCAAAAAATGGCCAGAAATGAAAATTGGGGGCAAGGCCCCAAGGCTGCACAATTTTTTTTGGGTGTATTTTTCCCCCAAAAAAATTGAGGCCCTTTCTCTTTCACGGTGTCAAACTGCGGTTCCACTTTGGGGAAACCCAAAAACCCATCATGCATTTTGAAATCATAACCGTGGGCATGAAAGTTATTTTTTAAAAAACACTGGGGCCGCAGTTTGACACCCCTGCTTCTGTATAAACGAACTATCGTACAACAAACCTAGGCGAATTTGACACTTTTGAATGCACCTAAAGTAGGCGCATCCAATATGCTAGCAATGATATGCAATGTGCTTTTTTTGGTATACGCCTAAATTAGGAGCATTAAATATGCTATACAAGGTATCACACGCCAGATTTTTGACAGGTTTATTTATTCAGGCGCATTATACATTCATTTAATGCGCCTTAAAACTGGCGTGGAGGCGCCTCTTTTCTGACATGTTGCCCTAAGTTGCAGAACTTTTTATTACTTTATTTACATAAATCAGAAAACCCATTTTAATTATTTCCTTGAGCTTGCACACGACATTCAACCTCTCCCCAGACTAGAGCAGCTGATAACAGGGAGCGATAGACTGCTTTCAGTAAACGGAGAGTTTGCTACAATGTATCGGTGCAGGTAAAATGTGCATCTTGTGTCCAAGGCTAAAGAGCATTAGACTGGATGCAATTGTATCAAACTTTCTGCATCAGATCTGTTTTCAGCTTCTGAATAAGAACTTGTTCATTCAATGACAGAAAGCAGAGATATTGAAAATGGTGAAGAGTCGAAACACTGAGTTGAAGAACTTTGCGTTATTCCACTTACATAAATCAGAAAACCATTTTTAATTGTTTCCCTTACTGCAAAAAAAACCAACCTTCCCCGTCTGGAAAGATGAAAACTGGCACATAACTGCTTTAAGTAAAAAGAGTTTTTCTACAAAGTACGGGGCAGATAAAAGTGCATCTTTGTCCAAACTAAAGCCGTTAGACGGGAAAATTTTTTACAAACTTTCTGCAATAGATCAGCTTACAGCTTCTAAACAAAAATATTGTGCATTCAATGACAGCAAGCAGAGATCTTACAAAGGATGAAAATTTGAAACGCTAAAGTGCAGAACTTTTAGGAACTTTATTTATGGAAATCAGAAAACCCCTTAAAGTAACTTTAATTGCCCTCTTATCTGGGAGAGAGAAGGGGAGCCCGGAGTCCCAGCAGCACAGGTATTTCACTTACCCTGATCTAAAAGGCAAGTCATGATGTATTATTGTATGAATCTTTAAACCTGAAATCTCGTCTTGTGTGTCCGCAGGGTTTTTTTTCACTCCAGCTTGTTTGTTCAAAAATTGCCGCTGCAGGGATCGAGATCCCGTGAATGTTAATTCGTCAAACCCGGAGCCGCCGGGGGGATCAAGAAACAAAGTAAAATGTTCTGTTCTTCTGGAGGGAAAAAAATTTAAAATTTAAAGTTATAATAAGGTTTTAAAGCCCATCCGGGGGTTATACTCCCCGCAGCGCAGAGGAGCACGGCGGGAGCCCCTTGTATATTTGCAGTAGAAGTTAAAACCCCTGAAGGGGCATGATAATTGGCGTGGAATGGGGGTTCCCGTACCCTCCCCCTGATTGTGCCCCGGATCAGCTTTGTGGCTTGCCAGTCACACCTCTAGGAGATAATTTTAGATGAGCGACAGGGAAAGTCCAGATTATGTTTCATAAATGTGACAAAGTGATGACAAAAAGGATTTTGGAAAGTTTCAGATGCGGCGGGCGGAGCGGGGGCAGTAAACACGGGGTTTTCTGGTGGGGGTTGCTGGCACGTGCCCGGGGCTTACGGCCAACCCCATATCGGGTGGAGGGGCATAGAAAATGGCAGGGGGTTCTGGGGCAGATGTTTAAATGATTTTTTTGCTGGACCCCTCAGGGGATTTAGGGGGGGCTTTCTGACCCTTCCTAGCCGACGGTGTAATCGTTTTTTCATGTATTTTCGGGAGGGGGAATACAAATTTTAGGTGATGATTCGTTTACAGGCAATGGTACAATGGTATCTCTTACATTTTTAATAGTAAAGCTGTAGTGTATATATATTTCCATTTTGTAAATAATAAGGAGCATATAAATCCCATCTTATTGTTAACATAGTACATATTTATACGATGGTGTATTTATATGACAGACCAAAGTTTGGACACACCTTTCATTCCAAGAGTTTTCTGTTTTTTCATGACTAAAAAAATTTTTAGATTCAACTGAAGGCATCAAAATTAATTAAACCTGTGGAATTTAGACTTAACCAAAAAATTTTAAAAACAATGAAAATCTGCTTTTTTCTGGGTTCTTCCCCTTTTTCTTTGATGACTGCTTTTGCACACCCCTTGGCATTTCTTATGAGCTTCGTCGCCTGAAAGGTTTTCCCTTCAAGGTCGATTGTCAGGTGTAATAAGTGGGTTTTTCTTGCCTATAAAATGGGGTTGGGAGCTCGTTGTGTTGGTCAGAAGTCAGGGGGATACACACGATAGTCCTACTGATGTTAGAATTTTATTTTGGCAAAAAAAAAAGCAGCTAAGTAAAAAAAAGCGAGCGGCCTATTACTTTTAAGAAAAAGAAGGTCGTCCCGGAAAAAATTTGGGGGAAAATTTGAAAGTCCCCCAAGTGCGGGCCAAAAAATCAACGCTTTAAAAAAAACTGTTCCCATGAGGAGCGCCCAGGGAAGGGAAAAGCAAGAGTCACCTCTGCTGCGGAGGAGAAGCTCATCGGTCCCAGCCTCGAAAAAGCAGATCAGATTAGGGCGGTCAATGCCACCCAGAGTCCCAGAGCAGAACCCCCCTCAAAAATGTAAAGGGGGACTGTGTGCAGCAGCCTTTTGGTAAAATAGCTGCTAGGAAACCATGTAAGGACAGGCGCAAGCCAAAGAGAAACAAAGGAATGGCATTGACAGTGACATTGGGCTTTGGTTGAGGAGCCAAATGTGAATCTTTGGTTCCAACCACCCTGTCTTTGTGCGCGCGAAAAGGGGAAACGAAAAGGGGCCTACAGGGCCCGGGCCCCCCCCGGAAGATGGAGGAGGGGTGTGATGGTGTGGGGGGGGGGTGGCTCCCCCGGAAGCAAGGAGGAGGAGGGGAGATGGTGTGGGGGGGGGGCCTGGCTCCCACCGTGAAGAAGGAGGAGGGTGGGGGGGGCCCGGTCCCACCGTGAAAAACATGGGGAGGAGGGGTAGGTGTGGGGGGGGCCTGGTGCCCCCGGAACTGGAGGAGGAGGTGTGGGGGGTGGTTCCCACCCTGGAAACAAAAGGGGGAGGGGGTGTAATGGTGTGGGGGGGCCGGGCCCCCCGTGAAATGGGGGGAGGTTGATTTGGGGGGGGGGGTGGTCCCCCCGTGTAGCTGGGGGAGGGGGTGTGTGGTGTGGGGGGGGGCCTGGGGCCCCCTGTTTTTAGTTGGAGGAGGGGGTGATGGTGTGGGGGGGGCCCGGTCCCATGTGTGCAAGGGGAGGAGGGGGGGGATGGTGTGGGGGGGGGGGGCCTGGTCCCCACCGTGTAGCATGGAGGAGGGGTGATGGTGTGGGGGGGGCCTGGTCCCCACTGTGTGATGGAGGGGAGGGGTGATGGTGTGGGGGGGGTGGCTCCACCGTGAAGATGGAGGAGGGGTGTGATGGGGTGGGGGGGCCCTTTCCCCCCCGTGTAAATGGAGGGAGGGTGATGGTGTGGGGGGGGGTGGTCCCCACCGTGTAAACAGGAAGGAGGAGGGGGTGTGGTTGGGGGGGCCTGGCTCCCACCGTGAAGCATGGAGGGGAAGGGGTGATGGGTGGGGGGCCTGGTCCCCCCTGTAGAGGAGGAGGGGGATGGTTTTGGGGGGGCCGGTCCCCCCCCGTTTTTGCATGGGGAGGAGGGGTTTGGTGTGGGGGGGCCCGGCTCCCACCCCCTGAAGCTGGAGGAGGGGTGTGGATGTGGGGGGCCGGTACCACCGTGAAGCATGGAGGAGGATGTATGGTAAAGGGGGGGCCTGGTTCCCCCCCGTTAAGCATGGGGGAGGAGGGATGGGTAGTGGGGGGGGGGGGGGCCTGGACCCCCGTTAAAAAAGGGGAGGAGGGGTGATGGTGTGGGGTGGCCTGGGTCCCCCCGTGAAGCAGGAGGAGGAGGTTTTATTTGTGGGGGGGGGTGGTTTTCCCCCCGTGGTAAGTGGAGGGGGGGTTTTGGTGTGTGGGGGGGCCCCGGGCCCCCCCGGTTTTGGGATGGAGGAGGAGGGGGGATGGTGTGGGGGGGGGCGGGCCCCACGTGAAAAATGGGGAGGAGGGGGGATGGTGTGGGGTGGGGGGTCGGTTCCCACTGTAAAAAATGGAGGGGGGGGTTGGGTGGTTTTGGGGGGCCTGGTACCCACTGTGAAGCATGGAGGAGGGGGTGTGATGGTGTGGGGGGGGGGGGGCCTGGTTCCCCCTGTGAAGCATGGAGGAGGAGGGGTGTTGGTGGGGGGGCCCGGTTCCACCCTGAAGATGGGGGAAGGTTTTTATGGTTTTGGGGGGGGCTGGGTTTCCCACCCTGAAGATGGGGGGAGGTGTGATGGGTGGGGGGGCCTGGTCCCACGTTTAAGCATGGAGGAGGAGGTGTGATGGTTTTGGGGGGGGGGGGCCCCGGTTAAATATGAACATGGAGGAGGGGTGTATGGTGTGGGGGGGGCCTGGTTCCCCCCGTGAAGTGGAGGAGGGAGGGGATTTGTGGGGGGGGGTGGTTCCCCGTTGAAAATTTTGAGGAGGAGGGTTTATGGGGGTGGGGGAGGGGGGAGGGGCGGTTCCCCACTGTGAAGCATGGAGGAGGAGGTTTTTAGGTGGTGTGGGGGGGGATGGTTCCCAACCCGTTTAACATGGGGAGGAGGGGTGATGGTGGGGGGGGGGCTGGTTCCCCCCCTGAAGCCTGGGGAGGAGGTGTGATGGGTGGGGGGGCTGGGTTCCCCCTGTGAGCTGGAGGAGGAGGTTTGATGGTGTGGGGGGGCTTTGCTGGGTTTCATGTTGGGGGTTATATTGGAACCCTGGGGCACCCCACACTTGCAGTGGCTGTTTCCTTGTTGGCATTTGTTTACTTTATTTAAATTTTAAAGGACAATGCCCCAAACACCTCCAACTGTGTAAGGGCCATCTACCCCCGGGGAGAGGGGATGGGGTTTTTCCCCCCAGTGACCCGGCCTCCCAAGTCACCAGGGGCCCGAACTCGAGTGGTTTGGGGTGGCTGGACCCCGAGTGAAGGCGAAGGGCCAACAAGGGTAAGCATTTGGGAACCTTCAAAACTGTTGGAGACCATTTTTAGGGGACGCCCCTTTAAGCTCCAGGAATGCCCCCGAGTGTGCAAAGAGTCATCAAAAACCAAAAAAGGGGCTATTTTAAAACCCAGAATATAGACCAGATTTTTCAGTGGTTTCACACTTTTTTGTTAAGTATATATACAGTAAATATATTTTAGCATCTTCTGCAGTTTTCTGTGATAGTATCAGCTGTAGTACATATATAACTGTACCATATATATTATTTAATAGTACCATCTATAGAACATTATTCTTATTATCATAGTACTATGTGTAGTACATATAGAATAGTACTATCAGTAGTTTATGTATAATAGTACTCTCTATAGTGCATACATGATAATAAGCCATAATGCATACAAAATGCCAGCTACAGTGCCCATATAATACTACCATGGGGTCTACATGATATCTCTATGCCCAAATAAAACATAACACCAGTAATTGTGCCCGCATGATACCAGGTACAGTCATGCCAGGGCTAGTGCCCACCCTGCACCATCCGTGGTGCCAGCAGTTATATGACCCAACAGTTGTATCCTGACTATTGATGATCTGTTCTTTTTTTCTCAGAAATCGGTTGGCGGGCGGAATACCTTCCCCAGGACCACCCGTTATCAGACTATGAGTTTGATGTCATCATCGGGGCAGATGGGCGCAGGAACACTCTTGAAGGTGAGATGTGACCCCTGAGCACGGTGGACGGGGATGAAATCACTTTGTATCAGATATTTTGTAGCATTTGTCCCTATCACCCAGGAATCTGTAATTCCTGACCCGTCCAGTGACCTGTGATGAATCCTGTAAGTAACCTTTTATAAAACAATCACCCGCCGACACGTCCACTGTCTCCAAACAAACATATTCACATGTGGACAAAATTGTTAGTACCTTTCCATTAAAGAAAGACAAAACCCGCAATAGTCACTGCCAGTTGCAGCAAAGGAGCCCCAAAGCATAATCGAGCCTCCTCCATTTTGTCACAGTAGATACATTGGGCCACATGTATGAAAACTGTCTTGGTCTAAGACTTTCTTTGTTGCCCATAGCAACCAATCAGAGTGCCCCTTTCATTTCATATAGTGCTCTGAAAAAAATTAACGGGCTCTCTGGTTGCTATGGGCAACAAAGAAAGTTTTAGACCAAGACCGTTTTCATATATGTCCCATATTGTTCTTTTCTTAATAGGTTTCATATTTGAGTCTGTGAACATGTAGTTGATGTGACTTGACAAAAAGTTCCAGTTTTGTCTCATATGTCCATAGAAAATTCTCCCAGAAACTTTGTTACTTATCAATATGCATCGTAGCAAATTCCAGTTTTTCATTTGCTTTCCACAGTGGTTTCCTCTGGAGTCGTCTTCCATTAAGTCCACTGTGTCAAAGACAGGTGGTGCGATTGTGCGATCTGAAACCAATGTATCTTGTGGTTCACCTCTAATCTATTTGGAAGTTGTTCTGGGCTTTTGATTATCATTTTATTATCCGTCTCTTCAATTTATCATCATGCGGCCACGACCAGGGAGGTTGGCTACAGTCTCATAGACCTTAATTTTCTGAGTAATTTGTGCAACTGTAGTAACAGGAGCATAAATGTGGTACCTTTATGGGACCCTCCTGAGATCCGGGGGTGAGAATGTGTGGCCATCTGGTTCCCTTCTTCCCGGTAACATCGGTTCTCCATGAAGAAACCACTTTGTTTCTTCATGGAGACTTTTGGACTCGTCACACGAACTTTGCCAAGAGCAAGTATGGGTCTCCCTGCGCTTTGGCAAAGGGGATCATTTTGCCATGTAACCCCTTGCAGGTGCCTTCTGGCCCGGAGAGGGAGCAGGGTATAAGGTTTAGTGGGGGCCCATCTCTTTCAAGAGTGGGTCTGCGATATATCTCTTTCTTATGCACTTTTTTATGCATCTGGGTGGAGAGCACATATATAGAGCTTAAAAAAATGGGAGCATCAAGTTGTTTGGAGCTGGTCTTTTAGCCTTTATCTCTAATGTTTTTCTATACTTTTCTTTCTAATATCCTGAGACAATTCTCTTCTTTCCTTCCTTTAGTGCATGTTCAGTGTGGTACATACCATGATACCAAACAGCACAGTGACTATTTTTTACCCTTGAAATAGGCAGACTGACTGACTGCAAGTTTGAAGACACTGATGATGCTGATTACAAGGCACAACTTGGGCTTGATTTAAATGTGCGTTGGAGGTTCAGTTCAGAAACTTTGTCATAGGGGTGAAAACGGACACTAAAGAATCCTTTTCACAACAGACACCCACGGCAGAAACCAGACGGACCTAATATGATTAATTCACTAAAATGATGCCACAAACCATCTCACCCCTATAGGTGCACGGACCTTTGCTCTAATAGCAGGAAAAATGTAGAAAATGATCCAGCGGAATAGAAAACTTCATCCAAAATTTGTTTAAAGCAAAGTAAAAACCATGTAGCAAAACAGCATATACACTTTCATGTTTCAGGCTGCTTGGGCCCTTAATCATTGCAGGCTACAATTAAGGGCCCAAGTGGCCTGAAACATGTAAGTGTATCTGCTGTTTTGCTACATGCTGTTTTGGATGAAGTCTATTTTTCTACTTTTTTCCTATTATGATCAATAGGGTCCGCCAGGTTTCCGCCGTGGTGTCCATTGTTTAGACAGATGTGCAGGATTAAAGGGATTCTTTCACTACAATGATTTGCTCTCAACATTTAGGGAAAGAAATACAACAATAAGGGAATATTAGGAATGTTTAGAAAAATTCCCCAATAGTATACATGAAAAATCCAATAACCTAATCAACAAATACCATGCATTAAAACTTCACTTTTAATAATAATCTCTACAATGAGGAGAAAAAATCAAAACCACAAAAATGCTCCAAAGCAAAAATACTGTGCTCAAAAAAAAAAAAGAAAAAATTAAACTTATCCTTATACAACTAGCTCACCCCTTTGGGACCACAGGGGTGGCCCCGAAAAGGGGGGGCCCCGTCCCGGAAACCTACACCCCACTATATAAAACCCTAACATAAAAAAAGTTTTTTATGTCCTCACGACTTTTTTTCCCCCACAAAAATTCATAGGGACTTGGGATGGAAAATAAAAAGGGCGGGGGAAAATAGCCGGGTTGTAAAGGGGCCCAACGATCCGGTCCCGTGTAAAAATTTTCTATAAAGGGGGAAAGGGATATGGTGTCCCCTACAAAACCCCTCATATAGAAAATCAAAAGCAAGGCAAAAATGGTTGGGATCCCAACCTCTTGAGACATAAGTCGGCAAAAATTCCCCGAGAAAAAGCAACGTATGAATGGAGTATATAGATGTAAAACTATCCCCCAAAAGGAACCCAAAATTATTCCTCATAAGTTATAAAGGGTGTTTCCTTATATCAGGAAAATAAAGGGTCCAAAAAGTATACTTTTTGCAAAGCTTCCTGGGTGTGCTTATTAAAAAATTGGGACCTGACCATGGGCTTAAACCCGCCGGGATTAAAACATATAAAGAATAACCCTCAAAAGTACTAATGGTCCACCACAAGTGTAAAAACAAGATGTTCCCCGATCAAAAAAAAGCCTTTTCCCAAAAACAATGGTCAAATTCCGTTAGGAAAAATTGCAAGATCCCATGGGTAAATAAACGAACAAGCTCCACCCGCAGGCTGTCAAATTTTTTCACGGACCGACACCATTTCTAAAAT
>JAODAL010083021.1:0-11387 GCA_025379985.1 Phyllomedusa bahiana
CCCAAATTTATGCAAGGCATCCCAAACGCCAGATTTAAGAACCCGCATACGATTATACATTCGGGCGCCTTCTACAGTAAGAAAAAGACAGTAAGAACTGGAGAGTCGGCGCCAAGTTCTTAGGATGCTTTCACACCGCGCAGTGTTGGTGCAATTTTAACTGCGCTCCAATTAAACTGCCTTTATTACCAGCAAGCTTCTTTCAGTTGTCTAAATTGTTCAGAAAGGTGTTTCAAGTAATCAGTTACTATGGGCCACATGTATGAAAACTGTCTTGGTCTAAAATTCACTTTGTTGCCCATAGCAACCAATCGGAGCCCATAGCAACCAATCGGAGCTCCCCTTTCATTTTTCCAGAGCACTATATGAAATGAAAGGGGAGCTCTGATTGGTTGCTATGGGGAGCAAAGTGAATTTTAGACCTAGATAATTTTCATACATGTGGCCCTATGTATGAAGTCTCGTGGATACAAACACACTAATTGATTCCTCACTTTCCAAACAGTTTAGATAAATGAAAAAAGCTTGTGGTAATAAAGGCAGTTTAATTGGAGCACAGGTAAAACTGCACCAAAACTGCGCGGTGTGAAAGCATCCTTACATGTCGCCCTCTGTGTCCATGAGCTGTGAGGCGGAGTGCAATGGCAGGGTATAATAGGAATACTAAAATGGCAGCCATGTTGGCCTTCTATAAGCCCCTAGCTCCCATGACAACCACTCAGCACCCGTCGATCTTGTCACGGGAGGGTCACTTGGACCTTAATGCTGTACATGCCATGGCTGCGGCATCTAAAGAGACTGCTAGCGGTAGGTCCTGATTGTAATTGACAGTCTTTACCTGCCATGTATGGAGTGGATTCAACGAGTGAGCCCACTCTATATTCACTTACCAGCAATATGATGGTACTGGTATGTTAAATATCAGTACGGGGTTAGAACTTAATTTGGAATCAACATAGATTTTCAGTAAAACTGGTTATCATGGTTTTTGGACACCTCTGAATGAGCTGCACCTTGGGCACCTCATAGCCACTATGGGCGACATCTATGAATTTGCCCTAGCCATTTTTTTGCCGTATAGTGCCAGTTCTATAGATGTATGAACAGCTGTGTCGCTAAACTTGCCGCAGTCTGCGTCTGACGACACATTTTAATGCACCAAAGTTTCGTGCAAAACTGCCATATAAAGTTTGGCGCATAACACTCTGAACCAATTTTGTGCATTATTCACCAAAAATATTTGCCACATAACACTTTCATTCATTCTGTCGTATCATACTCCTCTATATCTAGTTATAACTGGTGTGTCGGAGCCAAGTTACAAAAATGGTACATGGGAATTCATAGATGTTGCCCTATGTGTGTTACAAGTGTCTCTAAACCCCTATAGATTCCGCAGTAATTCTTTACAAGCGTTCTTCATTTTGTTATGATTTTAATGTGTTACTGGTGTTTTTCAGGTCATATAGAGAAAGCTATGAGAATAATGACAGAAAAAAAAACACCACATCCAGAGCATGCCATGTTGTACAAAAAGAACATATATATATATATATATATATATGATATATATATATATATATATAATATATATATATATATATATAAATGACTTACACTGTATATGTAGAGATTCTATAATTTGGCTGTGTACTAGAAGTAACATCTGGCTGCCGCATTTTCACGTTTCAAAAACTTCTCTAAAAAAGCCACTAAGAATGCATCAGAATTGTGTGTCTCGGGCCCAAAAGGGCTTTCTAGACTTACATTTATATGTGCCTTCCAACAAGTGCTCCGTCGTACAGTGCCCCAGCTGATGAATACCTCTACCCCTAGAGATTGCTACAGCAGGTGGCACCAAGAGATGTGTCCTTCAGAAAGGGGAAGATGTTGCACACCTGCCCATCCCGCTTAACCCTTGTCCTCTTACATTTAAAGTAGAAAACCATATTTTTTGGACTATAAGACGCACTGCACCATAAGACGCCCCTAGGTTTTACAGGAGGAAAATAGGAAAAAAATTTGAAACAAAAAATCCAGGCTGAAGTGTAGTTTTTATTGGTACCATTTTAGGATAGATGCAACTTATTGATTACTTTTTATTCCAATTTTTTGGGGATATGAAATTACCAAAAAAAACATTATTTTGGTGTTTGGATTTTTTTTCCTTCTGTGGTGTGCAGTGGACGGGATAAATGATGTATATAGGATTTTCATTCAATACCTATTACACAGGGTGTACATACATGGCAGCTGTGGAAGCCTGCATGAGGCTTCCTGCTGCCATGGCTACCGATTCTCCACTCCCCGAGCAATTACATTGCTGGGAAGCTGATCGAACGGAGGAGCGATCGCTGCAACATCTAAAGTGTCAACAGCAGGGACGGAGCTGGTCACATCCCTGCTGTTAGCGGCGGCTGTTGGCTGTACTGATCAGCTGCATGCCGCCACTGTATAGCGTTCTCTTGGACTGGCAGAAGCCTAGAGGGGAACGATGCTGTGGGAAGCCGGCGGCTGTATTTAAGGGGTTAAACCCTGCTGCCGGCTTTCTGTAGCATCGCTCCTCCTATCTTTCCTACCGGCCCGAGAGAGCACATTCGGACTATAAGACACACCCTCATTTTCCCCAGAAAAATACTTATAGGGACATAGAAATAGACTTTGGGCGACATGTATGAATCTCGGCACGTCGGGGCGCTCCTTTCTGCCGGTTTTCCGGCGAAATTTGCGCCTGATTTATGTCGGCACTGGGGCGCGCTCATACATACTATGTAAAGTCCGCCTCGCCAGTGTTTGGGGCGCAGTGCGGGACTTAGGCGCAGTGCGGCGCTGCGCCTATGATTCGCCGCCCGAGGTAGTGCACTCATACATGCGGTGTAAAGTCCCCTGCGCCTCGCCAGTGTGTGAGGCGCAGTGCGGGGACTTGGGCGCAGTGCGGTGCTGCGCCTATGATTCGCCGTCCGAGGAGGTGCGCTCATACATGTGGGCAAAAGTCCGCCTCGCCAGTGTATGGGGCGCAGTGCGGGACTTAGGCGCAGAAGGGACTGCGCCAAAGATGTGTTCCGATTCAAGACAGGCTGGAAAACAGCAAGAAATCATTAAAGATGTCCGTGCGGAGTATGAAAAAAAAAATCGCCTTTATAAAGGCGGAAAATATTCTCAGAAAAGAGCTCAAACCTCAAAAATAAAAAATAATTTAAAAAAAATCACTTTCCAAAACCTAGAACGGCGCAATATCAAGAATTTGGATATTGGAAATTGCCGGGAAATACAGTAATTCAAATTCTGAAAGCTATTCTCATTGGTCGGCATAAACCGGCCAATCAGAATAGGAGCGACAGGGACCCATTTTAACCTATGGAGAAGGATTGACCAATCAGAATCAAAGGCGGGACAGTTCAAAATACAGTAAAAATGCAGAAAAGAGCTGATTGGTTGAGCTAGCGGGGGCTTGGCTATCCCACCCAAATCAGAGCGCGAGCTACTTCTCCCATTTTTAGTCTATGGAGAAAATCGGCGCAAGGGAAATCTCGGCTCTCAGCGGCGTGCGGCATGGAGTAATGATAAAAAAAATAATTTTTTATTATTGTAAAATCTTTTTCGGAAAAAGAGCTCAAACCTCTATAAACATAAATCAATTAAATCCCGAACACGCGTTTGTCCCCGAGACCGGCGCTACAAAAGGGAATTGCAATAGAGAGAATCGCCGGGAAATACAGTAATTCAAATTGTATTAAGCTCTTCTGTTTGGGTCGGCAGAAGCCAGCCAATCAGAATGGGAGCGACAAAGACCCATTATATCCAATGGAAGTTTTGCCCAATCAAATCAAAGGCGGAACAGTTCAAAATAACAGTAAAAAGGCAGAAAAGAGCTGATTGGGTTGAAGCAGCGGGGGCTCGTCCAGCTTAGCCAATCAGAGCGCGAGCTAACTTTCTCATAGATTTTCTATGGGGACAAAATTCAGAGCGAGCTTTTTTGATTGGCTAATTTTAAAAGGGGAGTGGTTATTTGGACCAATGGGAGACCGAGCGATGCTCCTATGGGTTTTTTTTAATGCAATCTGAAATAAAACTGTACAGGGCCCGGGAAAATAAAATGATGAATACAGAAGTTGTCCCCATGTGTATAAAAATGAATAATAATATGGGGGTAAAGGAAAAAAAAAATTAAAAACACAAAAATCATGTTTATTTCTTTAGTTTCGTTAGCCAAGGATCAATAGTATTGGTGTAACGAAAATAAAGAAATACAAAGGATTTTAGTGCATTTAGTGGTCAAAGGGGACTGCCCCCATCCAGTCGGGTCACTGTGTTTCCCAGTGGCCTGACTTGAGCCTAGGAAAACCCTTTACAATCAGGGCTGGGAATCTAAAATGGTCCCCAGGACTGTCTGTTCAGGCAACCTCATTTTAGGACAATGTATGCGTTGCCCTAACAGCAGCCTGTGTCATAGGGACACATTGTATAATGTATTAGCATACGGAAGTAAACTATTACATTGTATTTGTTAAATAAAGTGTAAAAATAATTATCCTTAATGGGAGTAAAATAAATAAATGCAAAATTTAAAAAAGGTATTAAAATAAAAAATATGCAAATAATAAAATATAGAAAAAGTATTTACCGTAATATAAAAAAATTGTATTGCACAAACATAACATGAAAAAAAGTACACACATTAGGTATCTGTCCACATGATGGTAATGAATGTGCAGAATAAATCTGTGAGGGATTGAGCATGAAATGCAACTGGTATAAACAATAGACAAAAAAATGCATAAATATGATGCAATTAAACATGTAAATTACTTACACAGTAATATAAATAGTATTTCATATGGATCCTTAAACTGCACAGACCAAAAAAATTCTCCTGCATAAAATTAGGGTTACATATAGCCACATCACTAAAAAAAATGAAAAAAGTTATGACTGCAGAAGCGCAGAGAGGCCACAACGGTAACGTTTATTTGGTCATTAAAGGGTTAATACTGTCCTGAATTTAGACAACATATAACTGGATGAGAGAAGCAGAAAATGTGCCATCATGCGTTATTACAGCAGCACATGCTGTGTGATAGATTTGGCACATCTTTAAAGGTCTCTTAGATACTTTCCTGTTCCATATGCCACCTTTTGGTTGGCTTAGGTTAGTCCATTATTTTGCTACAGAAGAATGAAGCATGTCATTAACCAATTCCTGACTGGCCTACTTACCCCCTTCCTACCAGGCTCAATTTCATTTTCTTTAGTGCACAGGGGCTTAAATGCTATAACACTTTTTCGCCCTCGGCTACTTTACAAATGTTTTTCCCTTATATATTTGTCTTCATTTTTTGTGTAATTTCTACATGTAATAATTTTTTTACATAGTATGAGAGGAAATAGTAAAATAGAAAATAAGTCAGTTTTTAAAATTTTTTACTTTTTTTTTTAACAGCAAAAGTGACGCTAAAATAAGTTTTGTAATTTTGTCACTATTCCTTCACACACATTTATATATAGTTTTTAAGGTCGTCGTGGGTTGGGGTTAAAAGTTGCGGTTTGGACTGTTTTTTTTTTAAATAATATTTTATTTTTTTTATTATTTTATATCACATACTGTACCCCCTCCATAAAGTCAGAAAAAGACCTGTGGGGGGAATTTTCTATAACTTCTGTTTTTTCCCCCCAACGATTCCCCTGTAACTGGGGCTGATGTATTCGCCCTTGTAAGGCCATGTCCGCACGGCACCGGTTTGCGGCTGGTTTTTCAGCCGGTTCATGTCTGAAAAACCGGCCGCATACTTTTACACGGGCCGCTATGGATAATCACCGGTGGCCCAGAAAACATTGTACATGTTCATATGCCGTCTGAAAACCGGACGGAAGAATGAACATGTCAATGGGAAGGGGGAGGGCTTTTCTCTGCTCATCGCGGAGAAAAGGCGGCCGTGTGCACGGCACAAAAAATGGACAAATACAGGTCAGATAAACTGACCGGTATTTGTCCTGTGCCGTGGGGACACGCCCTTACAGGGGAAATACAGCCCATAAAATAAGACCCAGCAGTTCCCAAAGTTACCAAGCAGACCTGTAACTGCTGGCGCCGGGGCACAAGAAACTTTGAGCGGTGTATACACAACAACTGGGGAGGCAGGTATGGTAATAATCCATCCCTGCCTTCTCAGTGAAGAGCCCGGCTGCCACTGACAGCTGGCTCTGCGCTCTCGCAGCTGCACAATTAGTGTGCAGCTGCGCACTCTGCACCGACGTTCCAGAATGTCCGGGCAGCGTTAAATGACCGTCTCCCTGTGTGGCACATTCCAGGACTCACTTCACCACCTCAAACATGACTGCTGGGTGTAAAAAATGTCAGAAAACACATAGTAAATTTGGAGAGAGAATTCTGGCTCATGTTACTTAGTACTTGGAATACATTTTGAGGAGATGTACTAATTTGAAGTGCTCAACAGTCATGTATTTTGTGACTTTCTGTAATAATTTTCCTTTATCGTTCTACATGTAGATAATTGTCCTGGGCAGGACCATAGGTCATTTCAGGACCCTATACAGCTAAAGCTTTTTGCCCACCCTCCACCCATTACCAGTTTCTGTCTTGTACCATATCAGCAGGCCCTTTTCATAAAATTTGATCAGTGCCCCTGACAGGAGTACTGCCTGTACTGCCCAGAGGGTACCCTTGGCCCTGAGTACACAATGCAAATTATACATGTTCTGCTTTCTTCTAGGAAATATGAAGATGAGTTAGACATGGACAAGGTGACAGCTGCCATGGTCCTGACCAGTCTCTCTACCAGCCCTTTGGTTCGCAGCCCACCGATCCGATTTACTGGTAATAAAGCCAGTTGTTTGCATTATTATTCTTCGGGACTTCTGGGATTACTATAAGGCTATGTTCACACGGCTTATTTCAGAACGTATTTACATCGGATTGCCGATCTAAATACGTTCCGAAATCAGTTGAAAATCAGTTGCAAATAAGTGTCACTAAGTGTGGCACGTATTTGTAACTGATTTCCCGACGGATTCACCATCTCCAATCATTGTAGGTGGTGAATCCGTCCGTAAATAATTGACATGCACATTGTTTTTCCGTCCGGATTGGCATCGTCAATCCGCGGCGGCAATCCGGCACGGAAATACGCGTCGTGTGAACGACGAGCCGTATTTTCTATTGAAATCAATAGAAAATAGGCTGTGACTTATTTCTGACTGATTTGCCGACGGATTGACGATCGTCAATCCGTCGGCAAATACGCGGCGAAATAAGCGTGAACGAGGCCTAAATGTAATACACACTGTTAGTGAAAGGTTATATACACCGCTTTGAGTATTGTCTTTATTGCACAAGTGCATCCAGAATAAAACATGAAGCAACCAAATAGTCTTGATTTAAAATATTTTTTCATTTATGGTGCTATCACACAGTTCAGTTTTGGTGCAGTTTTAGGGTATGTTCACATGGGGTAAATTCGGCGCGCATTTTGCCGTGTATTTGCGCTCTAATACGGGCGAGATGCACGCTGAAATTACGGTAATCCATAGATCTCATAGAGAACTATGGATTACGCATCCTCTCCCCGCTCGTACAATACAACGAGTAATACATGTATATGGGATCAGCGCGAGCTCCCGAAGCACATGATGTATTGTACTGTACGCGTACTGTATGCACCACAATACACCGTGTGAACATACCCTTAACTGTGCTCCAATTAAACTGCCTTTAATACCAGCAAGCTTTTTCCACTAAACTGTTTGGAAAGTGTGTAATCAATCAGTGTGTCTGTAATCCATAAGACTTCAAACACAGTCATTGATTACTTACTTGTAACACCTTTCTGAACAATTTAGACAACTGAAAGAAGCTTGCTGGTAATAAAGGCAGTTTAATTGGAGCGCAGTTAAAACTGCACCAAAACTGTGCTGTGTGAAAGCTCCCTTAGTATATACATCTCCTCTGCAGACCTATATTTTATTGTTACAAACTACAAACAAACCCTGTGTAATCTGAAGAGATAAAAAGTCAGTTTACACAAAAGAGTAGTTTATAATAGGCATACATAGGTCTCCATTGGAGCTCTATTTGTGTATAGAGCGCCAATGGAGACCTATGTAAAAAGATAAGCTGGACTTTAAATTGCTTTGTGTACCAATATAAACTCCAGCTTATCTTTATAACAAGATGTCGACTGCCCGTTGACTATAAACATCTGGGCCATCGGCACTAAACTTTGCGCAAACGTTTTAAAACGTCCTAAATGTTCAGCTGCGGTAGTGGAGAGCCGACTATTAGGCTATGTCTAAACTGCATAGCATTACGATCATATTTTCGTCGCTCTTAGGACTTTAAAAGCGCCCAAAATATGATCATTCCTGCAGCCCCATTGACTTCAACAGAAAAGATGAGCTGTAGTCTCCACAGCTCTTCTTTTCTCCGCTTGTCTTTTGCCGCCGGCGTATTATACAACATGTTGTATAATATGCCGATGCTTTTAGTTTTTTTGTTGTCTTCCGATACAATCAATTGTATGTGCGTTGTAACAAAAAAAAAAATGAGAAAGGACCGCGTTTTTTGCGTAAAACATGGAAAAAACCGCTGTCGTGCATTAGGAAAAAAACAGACGCTTTCGAACGTTTTTTGACGATGCAGTGAAGCCTTAATGTTAGCCAGCCATGTTTGTTCTGGATTTGACACGTTTCAATAAAGAAGAATTTCCTTTTACTGGTTTAGCATGCTGAATATTTTTTCTGTTTGCAAACCAGTAAAGGGTTTCCTTCACACATCTCAGCAACATGCATGTGCCTCTAACCAAAAAACACTCCCAAAAGCAAAAATCACCACAAAGAAAAAAGCATGGCCTGTGCTACATTTTAGATCTCACTATAGACTTTCAGCTAACATCTGGTTGCAGTAGTTTTTGAACAAAAAAAGTAAGTTAAAACATATAAAAAAATGCTGTTAAAAACATGGATGAAACCTGGCGCCGACGCACTTGTTTTAAATCACTTCAGAGGAGTGTAGAAGGCGGCAGTACGTATGAAAATGTCTCACAGCACTTTATGACAAAATTTGTCTCAGCCATGCCACTTGCTTTGCCATGCCATGCGAAATTGGTACAGTTGGTATGACAGTTATGTGAACACTTTTCCGCATTTGTACGCTTGGCGCATTCAAAAGTGTTGTGTCTGGCACGGATTGTGGCAAGTTTGGGCGTTTGACTGTCCATACAATCTATAGAACCAGGACTATGACAGGTTTTTTTGGCTGCAAAAGCACAACAAAACCTGGCACATCCCCGTTCATACATTTCGCCCTCTGTTCTTTGCAAACACATTTTAAAACTACCCTTAGGGCGCATCCCCACGGCATAGGACAAATACCGTCCGGTTTGCCGGCCGGTATTTGTCCTGTTTTGCGCCCGTCCCCACGGGCGCGGTGGGGGGGGGGGAGCGGCTTTTCTCCGCAATGAACGGAGAACAGCCCTCCCCCCTCCCATTGAGAAGCACAGATTCCGTCCGAAAACCGGACGGAAGCTGGTGCTTGATCAATGTTTTGCCGCAAGACCGCCGGCGGCAAAACCTCCGGGTGGAAAACCTGTGCAGTGGGGACTGCTGCACGGGTTTTCCATAGAGCACCATTGTGCTCATTTTGGGGCCGGTTTTTTTCAGGCGGTCTGAAAAACCCCCAAAAACTGGCCGAAAAACCAGCCGAAAACCCTTGCCGTGGGGGACATGCCCTTAGACTACCTAAAAACAGCTTAAAACAAACCTGTCAGGTGGCTTATGCAACCCTATCTGAGAGAAGGATATGATAGAGAAGCTGAGCTATGTGATATGTAGGTTTATATGATTTGGATTTTTGATTAAAAAGCAGAGAAAATACTAAACAAGACTCCTTAAAGGGAACGTGTCATCAAAAAATGGCTAATTAAGTCCCGTTTTTATGTTAAACACATTTTTTTTAGGAATTTTGGGTTGTTTTTTTTTTTTTTAAAAATTCTCTTTGGCCACTAGGCCTTGTTTGCACTGCTTTAACAGCAGTCAGAGAGATGCTTTACAGCAGCTTCATGCAAATAGGAGTCTTAAAGCCCTCCCCTTCAGTCCCATTGACTTTCTATAGGAGAGGTTTTCTAGTCATGCTCTGTGACCTGGAAGAAATCAGTGTGCAGGGAGAGGAGGGAGAGCTGTGACATCTCCTATTGTGACGGGTGGATCCTGTGTTATCTATTCACACTGGTTTTCTCCTTTCAGTTGACCCTGCTTGTTTTTAAAATTGAGCAGACAACTGAGAATCTTTCTGTACAGAACAGGAAGTGTCAGGCGATTAATTAGGCTTAGTGGCCAAAGTGAAAACTTCCCAAGACTTAAGAATTATTAAAAATATATTGAAAGTGATATGGAAAATGAAAAAAAATTCTAACCAAAAATTCTTAAAAAATGTGTTTAACATAAAATTGTGTTAAACAATAAGTCATTTTTGATGACACATTCCCTTTAAAAGACAGTAAAAGTCCCGCTTGCCCTGTCCACATACTGTGACAGCTTTCCCTATATTAGTTTGTGTGTACAGAGAAGAATATCAATCACTGTCCATGGATAGAGATGTAGGGGGGTGGGGGGAGTCATACTTTCACTTTTAGAATTGTCTCTGCTTTTACTCAGAAATCCTGCGTTGAATTATATAAACTTATATATCACAGAACTCAGCTTCTCTCCCCTATATCATATCCTGCATAAAAACATGAGGGGTTTACTTTCATTTCTATGCACTGGAGTAAAAAGCTGTTTGCATAGGTGTACATATCCTTTAATTAGCACACTGAATTTAATTTACTGTAGTTAGATGGTAGATGGCAGGGCTATGGAACAGTCGCATCTGTGTCTTCAGGCATTTTAGGATTGAATACTTATATTATGCTTTTAATTAACAGATGTAAATGAGTCTTGGAGAGACATGGGGTATGTTCCCTCCAGTTCCAGCAGCAGTGGTTATTGGAGCTGGAATACAACCAGTGACTACTCGAATTCGTCAACTCCATCACCACCATTAACTGCTGATAACTTCAAGCACTTCCGATGCATGGTTCATCCTGATGACACCACTGATGAAACAGACGCTGGGGGCTTACTATTTGAAGATCCTGTTCCAAGGAAAAGAAAGGTCTGCTTCATTTATTCTCATCTTTTTAATCCTTATACATTTTTTCACGTAGGTTGTATGAAATTTGTGTTGTACCTCTTTAAGGTGTGTATGGCATATTATAAGTGATCCTCTATCCAGTACAATGTGTAAATGGATTTTTTGTTTTGGGGGCCGTTTGGTGCAGGTTCATAAATTTAATCAAAAACATATTCCCCCCCGGGGAAAAAAAAAAAATTCA
>JAODAL010083022.1:0-11387 GCA_025379985.1 Phyllomedusa bahiana
GCACAACAGTAACTTCTCCAGATACCTTGACACCCCTACCAAAACCTTATTAGTCACTCCCAGCCAGACTATCTACACATGACGGCAAACTCTGGATATTAGCTGGTGTCATAACAATGTGATTAAAACTGTTTTGTTTGATAAAAGTGGAGTGGAAAGAGGGATACTGTGACAGAGCTCTAATGAGACCACATTTGGAATACTGCATTCTTTTTTGAAGATACTGATGAAATAGAATAAGTTCAAAGATGGGTTTGCAACAATGGGCCTACAGTCCCTCCTAACAACACCACTGTAGCTATATTCTATAAAACAGAAAAATTGGGAAACCTAAATTTCCCATCAATAAATCAGAAAATCCAAAACAAAAATACATAACAAAAAAACTGACCAATCTCATCAAAATAATTTTTGTTACTAATACAATATATGTTATACTATTTGATGAGATATGGCTTCATTTTTTTGTATGTATATCTCTGTAGCTATATTGCAGGGTCACAAAGAACCAGCCATGCAGTGATCGGAGCCAATGAATGCGTAGTGCGGACTCAGCACTACCTAAAAGCTGTTTACTTCAGCATCATATTTTGAAGTTATGCTGCCCATATACGTTAGATATCTGTCAGCCAAACGCTGGTTAGTGTTTCTGTAGTTTTACAGGTTTCCCATTTGGACTTTGTCAGACTAATGGGACTAGGTCAGACTCGTTGGACCAGAATTGGATCCATTTTTTTTTTTAATTATACCTGTGAGCTGTAACTGATGTTATCTTAGTGCATGATACAAATTTAAAGAGGGCCAAAAAGAATCCCTGTTGTGCATGGCCAATTTAAAGGGGATGTATCGCTTCTTCAGTTCGTGTGTTTCATTGTGCTCTCAGCTTCTCAGCTCTACAAATTCAGAGGCGTTTCTTCCCCCCCAGCTGGGGTTTCTTAACTGAGGGGGGATGCATCATTCCCCCTTCACTGTTCATGCCACTTTCCCAAAAGGGTTTCCCTCCCCCCTCCCCCCTGAGTCCACATGTACCGTGGTTCCCAGGTTAGTCTTATTTGTAAGTATGTTTTACATACCACAAGCTTGCAGTCTAGACAATCTTCTATGAAACTCTCCTCTCACAGCTGGAGTTTTGTTACAATTGAAACCAGTTTTTCCAGGAACTCATGCGAGGGAGCACAGATCTCCCTGCCATGTTAAAAGCAGGAGCATTTAGGCTTTGAGGCACAATTCTGCTGTTTCCGAATTGTTTGAAGCCCTGCAGTATTATTGTGTTTCTTCTGACTGTGCAGAGTGAAATTTGCTGTCGGTCCCCTTACTTAGAGTTTAGAGACAGGAATGCTCGCTCCGGTGCGTGCGTGAATACGACAAGGGCCTGACAGTGAAATGAAAGGAGGTGGAATCTGACCGGCACTGGAGAACTGTGTTTAGAGAAACAGAAGATAAGGAATACTGTGAAAACAAGACAGTTTCGCAAATTTGCAAATGACATCCAATTGCAAAGTTGTTATTTTCACTGTATCCTTATTCTGAAGACCATTTAATGAAATTATACAACCCCTTTAAGCCCTGCACTTCTGACATAAAGAAGTATAACAGATTTGCTCAGAGATTGTCCCTATCTAGTGCCCAGCCCAATGCCACCCGCTACAGTACTCCCCATATGTTTACCTTGCCATGCTAATCTGTTTCTCCAAATTAAGGGACAGGACATTTAAAGTTCACGTTTGAGCACCCTCTGGTGCAGAACAGAGGATGAAAAGAACTCTGTTCTCTCCAGCTGTTTATTTATGTGTCCACATATGGAGCCCACAGGTTGTTCTCTTCTGCTGTTGAGGAATAAAATTGGGAAAAACATGGTTTTTGAGCTATATAAACTGTACAAGCTATTATCCATTTTTTGGGACAAAAACATGCTTGCTGTTAGTTATTAGTGTACTGTGTATTATAGCAATACAGTTATTAAAAGGTAGGATTTTGTGACACTTTGTGATAATCTACAGATATTTTCTAAAGAAAGTGTTCCTTTTCTTTATTTGGTGTGCCAAATCTGGAACAAAGCTGGGTTACTGGTGTTTGATAGGAGAAAGCTCCACTACATTATTTTGGATAGTCCCAGGTTTCTACCCTCTTAAAGGCCTAACTAGCTGTCAGCTTTAATGACTCCTTGATGTTGTGTCTTAATGGTGGAATTTTATATCATCGAAAAGCGCTAATCCATGTGCAAAACCACAACAAAACTCTCTGCATATAAAATTAAATTCCACAAAAAAACCAAGGGTTTTTCGCCCTGGGGGCCGGGTGGAGATGTTCAAGGAATTTCTTCAACAGAAAATCTGTTGTGTGAAAATTACCTTAACTAAAGTGTGATTTAAGGAGTGTTCCACATACAGATTTTTAGATGTACTTTTTAACTCCAAAGCCAAAAATAGATTAAAAAAAAAATCAGACTTTCTTTTAAAGGGAACCTGTCACATAGGTTGTGCCAGCACAACAGCACAAGCTAGTGTCAGACATACTGTTTCCAGCGCTGTGCCCCTTATGTTTCTACCTATTCAAAGTAATAGGTTTATCAGTTGAGGTGGGCGGAGCTAGCCTCAGGTGGGTGGTGTATGAAAAACTGACACTCTGAATGACTCTTCGAATTACTCTTCTGGCTGAAAACTGCAGATTTGAGCATTAAAAAACATGAAAACTACAGCATCTTACAGAATAAGGGACACAGCACTGGAAACAGCAGGTCTGACAATACCTTGTTCTGTCCTCAGCAAGGGGGGCAAAAACTATGTGACAGGTTTTCTTTAAATGCTTAAGGAACTAGGTCTGAACTATCATTGCCACGTGTAACAGGGGCACAGGTACGGGCAGGAACCAGGACAGAATGGCGCCCAAAGAGACCTGGTGAAAGCTAAGCCCACCAAATCATCATGCCTTACTTAGACACAGAGTGGTGTTAATGCATGAGGCGATGGTTACCTCTTTTGTGGCTTTCTCAGCAGAGGTGGCAAGAAAGAAAGGGGCTTATAGCAGGATCTGTTCTCAACTCTACTGAAACAAGATCAGGTTCAGGATACAGTACCCAGGGGCGCTATCAGAAATTTCAGGGCCCCATACAGCTGAAGCATCTGGGCCCCCTACCCTATCAACCCCACCCGACCCCCTCACCAGTCACCTAACCCCAGACAAAAAAAAATATCAAATTGGGGCCATTGTTTTTTGGATTTTAAAGTTTATCAATATGTGGTGCGGGTCGTAGGTATTTCAAGGGCCAGCAAATACCACCACATTATCCCCCACATGTCAGCACTATTATGTTTACTGACCAAAAACCCGTATAAAAGCAGACCCATATTAGAAATAACAACAATATATTAAGACCATAGAATACCGCCACATATCACTACCATAACAATACTGCATACCACTGTACTATTACCGAGTATAATTAATTACAATAAGAACGATATTACTGCCAAACAGTGACCATTTTAGTTTTTAGATTCAGCTGTACACAGTGCTCCACACACAGAGCAGTTACATTTAGTGACTCACCAAAAGGCAGGGGGGTTTGCCCCAGTGTTTTATTCGGGCCCCAGCCCCCAAAAAAACCCCCTGGGGCCACAGTCCCCGGGGCTCCCGGCCTCGCGCGGTTGGGGCCCCCGACTGGCCTTCACTGCATTGCGTCCCCTGGAGCAAAACACCCCGTGAGGGCTTTCCCGGGGGCTGGAGCCAGCGCTCCCTGCCCCACAGGGCAGTGCGGACCCCAGGGTTTCCAACACCGCGAGGCTGAGGGGCCTCACAGGGGCTGCAGGACCCCCCGCGGCCCCCGTGCGCCTCAAACCGGGAGCGTCGCGATGCATTTACGTCAACGCGAAGCTGCCTGTCCAAACGGGCCCAACAGCGCGTCATAGGCCGTGCGCCGAGGAAACCCGCCCGGGGGGCGTGGGCGGGAAAGGACGGAGCGCGCTTCGCCCGGGGGAGTTTAAAGGGGGTAAAAAATGTTGTTAATTTTTTTAAAACGTTTCCTTTCCTCAAATGCCCCCCTATGCTGCCCCGTGCCCCCAAAAAATCCTGCCCCGTTTGGCCCCCTATCCCTGCCGTGCCCCTAAATGCCCCCTTTTGGCCCCCATACCCCGCCTGTGCCCCCATAAAAACCTGCCCCGTGGGCCCCCTATTCCCTGCCTGTGCCCCCCCTTTACTGCCTGTGGCCCCCATAACCCCCCCCTGTGACCCCCCTTTAAAATGCCTGGGCCCCCCTTTCCCCGCCTGTGGCCCCCCCCCTTATATTGGCCCGTTTCCCCCCTATCCCTGCCCGTGGGGCCCCCCTATGCTGCCTGTGGCCCCCCAATCCCCTGCCTGTTTACCCCCTAAACTGCCTGTGGGCCAAACCCTATCCCTGTCGTGGCCCCCATAAAACTGGGCCCGTGGCCCCCAATCCCTGGGGTTTTGGCCACCCTATATACGGGCCCCGTGCCCCTTTAATTTCCTCCTGTTGGCCCCCCTATGCTGCCCGTGCCCCTTTTTTTTATGTGTGGCCCCCATTTTTTCCCTTTTGGGCCCCCCATTAATACTGCCCGTGCCCCCCTATTTCCCCGCCTGTTTGGGCCCCCTTTTTTCCCCTTCCTTTGGCCCCATATGGAAAGCCCCGTGCCCCATATAAACCCGGGCCCGTTCCACCTTTTATACCTCCTGTGCCCCCATTTACCCGCCTGTCCCCCATATACCCGCCTGGGCCCCCTTAAAACTGCCTCATTTTCCCCCATAAAAGCCTCAAATCCCTTATAAAACCCGCTTGGGCCCCCTTAACTGCTCGTGCCCCCATTTACTGCCTCAATTTACCAAAATATACCTGCCTGTGGGGCCCCCCTATACTGCCTGTGCCCCATTTATTTTTGCCCTTGGGGCCCCCTAAAACCCGCCTTTTTTGGGCCCCATTACTGCCCCAGTGCCCCCATAAAAACTTCCCCTTTGGCCCCATTAAAGGGCCTCAATGAACCCCATATAAACCGGGCCCGGGGGGGCCCCCTAAAAAAATGCCTTGCCCCCCCTTAAACCCCGCCCTTTTGCCCCCCCTTTTTCCCGCCGTTGGGCCCCTAAAAACTGCCTCAGTGCCCCTATATACCTTCCTCATTTCTCTTTTATACCCGACCGGGGCCCAAAATACGGGCCCCAGTGCCCCCCATATTCCTTTCCCCAGTGCCCCCATATTTCCTGCCTTTGGGCCCCCAAACCCCTGTGGCCCCCATATCCTCCCCTGGGGCCCCCTATACCTGCCTGGGCCCCATATACTTTTCATGCCCCATATACCTTAAAGGGGGCTTTATACCCAAAATTAAAAGGGGTTGCTGGAAAATGGGGGACTAAAGGGTATTTGAGTCCCCAAAAACCTCAGGGGCGAATTTTGGCCGGGAGCAATCAGCAGGGAAAGGGGTGAACCGGATTGGGGAAAAAAAAGGGAAAAATGAAAAGACGCTGATCAGAAATTATGTTTTCCCGGGGAGGGCCCCTAATGTAGCAGCAGGGGAAAAACCCTTTTTTGTTGCAGATCCCACATAAATTGAAACAAAACCCCTATAAAGGCCCCCCGTATGGCGGGGGTATTGTAAACCCAAACCGGTTTCAGCTTGGTAGTCCCAACTTGGGGGGCGGTTCGGTTTAGGGTCTGGCAGGGTTATTTGAGCCTTAAGAGTAATAGTTTTGGGTCTTGGTTTTGTAGGAGTTTTTAAATCCCCAATCATTGTCCCGGTAGAATTTTCCCATTATCGGTGTAAAGTTTTGGGGACTGTTTGGGGGTTTGTCTACGAATGAGAATTTTTTGAAAAAGTAAATTGTTTATTGGTGATTTTTTTCTGTACAGTTTATGCTGAGGAAAATGGACGGGATCGGGTGGGGTTGCAGAAAATTGTGACAAACAAAGGTTTTTTCCTTTTGTAAAAAAAAAAATCCGCAAAATTCACAAAGAGGGGGGGAAAAACAAAAGGGCCCGAGCCCCGGGTGGTTTTAAAGGGCCCCCAGAAGCCCCCGCTCACAAGGAGAGTCTTTTCTGAATTTGGGGTCGTTCCCCCTTTCCCTTTTTCTTTTTCATCCCCCTCAGGGCCGCCATGGGTGACTTTTCCCCCCTGCGACTCGTCTTGCAGAATTTTAAAGTCCCCTTAATTTGGGGGGGCCCCCCCGGAAAGGGGAAGGTTGGGGGAACTTGAAAATGGGGGCCCCTCAAAGGGTGGGAGGAGGGGGGAAAAAAAAAATTTGGGCCCCCCAACCCCCGCAGGAGGGGGAAAAACTTGGGGTTGGGGTTGCCCCCCAGCTTAGGGCCCAGGAGGGGAAGGATGCCGGGGGGCAGGGGGATAGAGGGGGGCCCCGGGGGGTTTTATTGTGGCAGGGGGGGGGTGCAGAAAGGGGGCCCCCGGGCTTTTATGTGGCAGAGGGGGGGCTGAAGGGGGCCCCCGGGGGCCCTTCCCGTGTGGCCCGGATGGGGGGCGCGAAGGGGGCCCCGGGGTTTCATGTGGCAGGATTGGGGTCCAGGGGTGGCGGGGGGGGTGCAGAAGCCCCAGGGGGGTTCAGTGTGGGAGGGGGGGCTCCAGGGGGGTTCGTGCAGGGAGGAGGGGGTTTTAAAAGGGGGGCCCCAATCGGCTTTTTAATTAAACCGGGTGGGGGGGGCGTGGGACCCCAGGGCTTTTGTGCCCGGGGGTGGGGGTTTGTGGGGGGGGGCCCCAAGGGTTTAGTCCCGCGGGGGGGGAAATGCGGGTTTCCCCGAGGCTTTAATCCAGGAGAGGGATTTAGTGGGGGCCCCAGGGGTTTTTTGCAGGGTGGGGGTTCAGGCAAAAAAAGAGAGGGGGGGGCCGACTCCGTTTCACAAAACTGGGAAGAGCAGTAGGGAAATAAGTGATAGGGCCTAAAAGGGGACTCAAAAAACAAGGCCGCCCCCCTCCTCAACTTGACCGCACCCGGGGCCCCGCGGCCGGTCAGCCTTTTGGGGCCCCGGGGCCCGGTCCAGGGGTTTACAGGCTAAATTTTTTGGGGAACAAGAGGGCCCGCTTTTCCGCGGGCCCCCTTTTTCCCACCGGGCCCGGACACCATAAACCCCTGTACCCCCTGTATGGCGGCCCTGACAATTTCCCACCACCCTTTAAATTTTCTTCCAAAGGGGGTGAAACCTCCAAAAAATGTTTCAGATCACCTCTTGGGGCAGCCAAAAAAAGCTAAAGAGAGGTTTGGGTAAGGAAACGTGATTTAAAAAGAGATTTTTTTACTTCTCAAATAAACGGACCCCCCAAAACTTACCTCACGAGTCTTTGTCTTCCTGGGGAAGCAGGAGATCGTGAGTGCTTCCCCCCAAATGGGGGGGGCTTTATCACATGCCATGGGGGTTTTGGACATTTCTTTTGTTGGGATTTGGCCCAAAGAGCAGTTTAAAAAACCCTTGCCCCTTTGTTTTTGAATTATATTTTGAAAGGGTATGGGGACACAAGATGTTAGATTTTAGCATTTGGGGTTTAAAAAAGGGGGTTTCCCTTTTCAACGGATTTTTGCAAAATGTGTGTTATGCACTAATTTGGCCACTGTATTTTTCGCTATAACATATAGGACCTGCTAATGCCAGAGTAAACAAAGTCACTACCATGTTCGGCACTGCGCCCAAGCCATTCTGACAGTCCCAAGAGCTGGTTATTCTAGGAGTTTTGTTTTATGGTTTCTATCGGGTTTCTAAGAATGTTGAATGGATTTTGAGTTGATTCAAAAAATTTGGGGGGGAGAGTAAAAAGTCTTTCCATTTCTATTTTATGATTCTAATTAAAATTTTGAGCATAAATCTTGTGGGGGCACAAGGGGCTTAGGTTTTGCCTAACAAAAGAATGAAGATTCTCCGTCACCTGAGTAGACTGAAGCCTTTATTAGGGGTTCTGCTGAAGTTGCACCTGGGGCTCCCAGGAAATTTCAACAGATATGTGTTTGTTTCCCCTGCAAAAGAGGATAAGGCATGGGTTCTGACGCTCTTCCACAGGAACTTCTCATATTGTTTTGGTGACACAGACCAATGAGTTTGAGGGTAGAATGGCTATAATAGTATTTACTCACGTGGAGGAGACTTTCACCTTATATAAAAGTTTAAAGGACTCAATGGAGGGTTAAAGGTGTGTTTTTTCGAACCCGCCCCGGGGAAACCCTTTTAAAAGGAAGGGGTAATCAAAATTGGGTTTGGGGGGGGACTTTTAACACAATGGGTAAAAAAAAGGAAGGGTAAAAAAGGAGGGCCCCGACAATTGGTCTCACTTTTTAAAATTTTGAACCAAAAGATAAAATCCCACCTTCCTTTTTGACCCAACTTGGTCTTAGGCCTGTTTACACGGGTTTTTTCCCGGGTTAAATTTCGGGGACGGTTTTGCCCCCCAAAATTTTTGCCGGGAGCCCTTTCAAACGGGTGGGGGATCGGAGCCCTTTCCGGCCCCCTAGCCGGGATTATTTTACGGCGGTACACGGGCTAAATAATTCACATGGGCACTTTTCCCTCCTCGGGGTTTTTTCGGCGTATTTTTCTATGAGAACTGTGGGTTTTCCTTTGTTATTGGGGCGGATGGGGGGCCGTACTGCACGCAAAAACGGCGTGCCGATGGCCCAATCAGCGCCCCTTTTAAGCCGTGTGAACGAGGCCTTAGGGATACCTGGAAGGACCAACACCCAGAAGGAAGGGACTACTCCCATTTTTCACATGTCCACCAATCATGGTGATTTGGTTATTTCAAACCATACACAACTGAGTATGCATTTCAAAAGACTCTGTCCTTTTGGAACACCCAAAAGAAAGACTGTTTACTTCAACACCACCTTCCCATTTCCCCTCCTTCTTATCTGCATTTGAATTGCAAGTTCTAGTTCTTTGATGTTTTGTTTTGTCAACCTTAACTGGTATGTTGTATCTTCTGGCTATTATATGCATATCTTTTACACCTCACCTTCTCACTCAGTGGACCCCAGGTGGCTGAAAGTGTAAAAACACCAATTTCATTGGTAACATAATGATGCTGTTGTATTTGAAAGACCTAAGTCTTTAGGACCACGAGAATATGGGGATGTATTATTGCACTTTGATAAATGATGTTATGTATATGCATAGTGCAGATCTACATACATGTAGATGTTGTTGTAATCTTTAAGAAAATTAAATAAAAAGATGGTTAAAAAAAACAATGGCACTGCACCACAAAAGCTTACTAGATAACCCTTATCAACTTATCAACCTTTTGCCACATTTCAGGCTTCAAACATAAAGATATGAAATTTTTCATTTTTTTGGAAAAAATCAACAAAAAAGTGGGCACAATTGTGAAGTGGAACGAAATTTATTGGTATTTGAAACTTTTGAAAAAAATTAAAAAAGGGAAAATTTGGGGGTCCCAAAAATTATTCCCCCCCTTAAGTTACTATTTTGTAGGGGCCCCCCTTTCCCTGCGTTACAGCTGCAAGTCCCCTTGGGGTTTGTCTCTATCTTTTTTGCCCATAAAGAGACTAAAATTTCTTCCCCATTTTTTTTCCCTGAAAAACAGCTCGAGCTCATTGAGGTTGGATGGAGAGCGTTGGGAAAGCAGTTTTCAGCTTTTTTCCCACAGTTTTCTCGTTGGTTTTCGGTTCTGGACTTTGACTTGGCCTTTTCAAAGGGGTTGGGTTCCACGGCTTATTTGGGGGGGGAAATTGCGCCCCGCATTTACACCGTGTGGACGGGGGGGGGGGCGGGCGGCCATAAAACTATCATTACTTGCGGCGTGTTTTTCGCCGCTAGAAAATTTACATGTCACCTATCTTTCCCCCGCGGGGATTCGCCGAGCAGGGAGAGGAGAGTAATTTCCCTTTGTTCTCTATGGAAAAAAATGTGGTTTTCGTAAAGCTGGGGTGTATTCCAGCCGTTTAAACGCAAGTACGGGCGTAATTACGGGTGGGAAAAACGTCCCATTTAAAACCGTGGGGAACATTTGCCTAAAACCTGGCCCTACTCGAGTTTTATTTTGGTAATTAAAGTATCAATTTCCCCAAATATAACTTCTTAATAGCAATAGGCTTGCTGGTAATGATGTTCTACTATACCTATTTAATAAAAATACAACAGGTCATTGCGGTAATTCAGACCTTGGAGGATATGCATATCTAATTCAAGAATCCCAAAGGGGGTTCTCTGTGGCCGGGAAGCCCTATTTTTTAAATTTTTTGCCTCCTGGGGGTTTTTTTACCCCTTTTTGGGGCCGGAGAACCGGAGTCTGCGGGTATCAACATTATGCTCTGAAATGTCTTGTGGCACCCGAGGTCTTGGGTATTGTTTTTTGTTTTACCATTCCCCAAAGTTTTAGCAATTGACTTTTTAAAATTTATTTACATTTGGTGCAGAAAAGGGGGATATTGACATTTTAAATTGGGTAAAGGGAGGTTTATGAAATCCCATGGCGCTTGAATAAGGGGGTTTAAAAGGTAAGAGTTTTTTTTTTCTTCTATTTTCTGTCATTCCCTAATGACTAACAAGCTTTAAAGATTTTGGCATATAGAAGTAATTGGGGGGAACTAAAAGAAGAAAAATGTAGGCCCTGGTAGAGATACAAATATATTTTTATAAATAAAAAACCATTCCTATTTTATAATGTAAAGGGTTTTAAACCCCCTCGGAAAGACAACTAAATATGGCCTTTGACCAGATGTCACTCACTGGCTACCACCTTTGCCGGATTTTCTGGGTGATCTGGAATTGAACTATTTTTGGCCAATTACAGCTGTATTAAATTAAATACGCAAAAATGAATATTTTGGCAATCCCCAAAATTTTCCCGGTTAACAAAACAAAAGTATTCCCCGGTTTTAAAAAATGTTAAATTTAAAAGGGGGAATTTAAAGCTAAAAACTCTTAAAATCTGGTTAATAACGTCAAGCGTTGCATTTTTTTTTCTTTATTTTGGATAGTGTTCAATCATTATTTTATAAAAACCAAACCCCCCCCCCTTTTTACATTGTTTCTTCTGTCATTTTGTTTTTCAATATACAGATATTCCAGTGGCTACTGCAGCAGTCAAAAGGATTCCCGTAAGGGGTAAAACTAAATCTTTTTTTTTGGGCTATGTTTGGTGTAAATTTTTAAGGGAGCCTCAATGTTGTCTTTGCACAATGTTATGCAGTCAAAAATCTTTTTTACAGTATTGTAAAGTAAACTGTTTTAAAAGGGCCGCTAAAAAAACAAGGTGGTGGGGCCTTAATTGCAAACATTCTCCGGGGTGATTAATTTTGGGGTCCCATAAATGGGTAAAAATAACAACAAGAAATAAAGTTTAAAATACACAGTCAAGTCAGTTTATTATGTCCACCAGCTAACATCAGAGAAAAAGTTTATACCCGGGACAGACAAGCAGCTACATGGC
>JAODAL010083023.1:0-11386 GCA_025379985.1 Phyllomedusa bahiana
GCTGCTCCAGGAACAAAGCTTAAAGTATGCTCTTTCCTAGTACTATATAAAAAATTAATAAAAAAATGTGCGCTGGGAACTGCAAAACCCCTTTTCTGCAGCAACGCAAAAACTTTCTCAACAAATACCTAAATGATTTAAAGTGTTTAAAAAAAGAACGGGTTTACTGCAGACCCCTGACTTTCGGGATTATTTTCCATTGGGGTGAAAACCACACCTCAAACCCTTTCCAGAGAGCGTAACACGGGGTGACATCTTGATATGTCCGGGGATCCTTCGTAAGTTCGGGACCACCCCACACCCAGGCACTGCAATTTGGTGTTACGAAAAAGATCCGTTCCAATTCAGCATAAAAAGTTATAGGGGGGGATCAGACGCATAAAGTATCTGCAAATCAGTGTTCCCTTGTGGAGTTTGTAAAAACAACAAACTTAAATTATACCATGCAATGGAAAGCGACTGTAAACTCCTGCTAGCCCGGATTTCTAGTAGAGTCCCAATCATCCCCCATACTTCTTTAAACACCATGGTTCCCAAAAGTAGAGGGGGGTTTTACAGGTCTTTAAGACTTCAGGGTCAAATGATTTAAATTTTAGAAGATACCCCTCTTATATTAACAGAAATTGCAATGTTGATTGGTTATTAGACAAAACACCCTTCAGGGAGGATAATTAATGCCCTCTGAAGCAAAGTGTTGCCCGAATTTTAGGCAGGCTTCCCAGTGCGATTGGAACTCACTTTCTAAAATTTAAAAATGTGTTACTGTTCGTAAGCAGACAATGGGTAAAGTTTGAAAGTTTTTTGTTTTAAAGCCTCTAAAAAACTTTGTGTGCTATCCACACCTGGGCCCAATGAGGTATTTAAACCCAGAACAGACTTTGGAAAAGCATTTTTGAAGAAGGGCCAGATAGGCTGAAAAAACCCAATTGGAATTCATGTTTTAAAAACCCCTTTTATTTGAACTTTCAAGAACTTAAAGTAAGGTATTGACCCAGATCCGGGTGCATTTTGTGCTTTTGTGTCTAAAAATGTAAACCCGGGAAAGAGCCCAAAAATAAAGAAACATGATGATAAATTGAAGTTTCTTGATAACATTGGTTTTACAGATTACCAAAAAATGGAGATACTGAAAAAAGAGGTATAGGGCAGAAACAACCCCACCAACCTGATAGAGGAGTTAGTATCCGACAGAGACTAAGGTATGACCCTAATGAAACCCCTAAAATAAAAGGTCAATTACAGACGTTTTTATGCTCATGGTAGATAATATGTTTTAAATAAAAATCTGGGATATAAGCAAGAGTATCCCTAGTATCTCCCGGGGGGAACAGACCATCTTTTTTGGAAAACACTGCTTGGGGCCAAATTTTCTCCATGTATTGGGAAATGTTCCTACCATTTTCTGTTCAAATTAAGGTTATCCCCCTTGATTAGTGGGCACTGATTTTCAATGACCACTATGCAACTACCATTCTATACAGTAGACCAGCCAACAATCTACTCATAATAAATAAATGTGTTGTCTGCAATGGGCAGCCCATAGCGTCCCAAAACAGGGAGCCCCCGTTAAAAATTGGGAATATGTGGTGACTCCTTAGCGGTGTCCAGGGAATCCCGCATAGAGTTCAGACCAAACCAAAACCCCGGCACTGCATCACCTACACTCTTCTGGGAAAAATAGTCTAAAATGGGGGGGTGGGGGCGGGTCAAAATGGGGGAAGTATTCTCCCCTTTACAGAAAACCCCAAAAAACAAAAATAATAAGCAAGTATGGAGTCCTAATGAGGTCCCCTTGTCGTGGGGGATGGGGTACACAAAATTTTATCAGAACAGTGTTAAAGGCCACAAATTTAAAACAAGTAAATATAACATTTAATGCAGTTTTAAAAAATTCATAATTTAAATTTGGTATCTTAGCATATGCATTGTGCTGCTGTTTTATTCTCGTGTTTGCATTTGTTTTGCAGCCAGGGCCTTGTGCACTGCGCATTTATTTTATATTGTTAGGATTTTTGGATCATCGTTGTTTTTTTTGGGAGTACTTTTGATATAAATCTAAAAAGGAAGAAGCCTTCCTCTAAACCTGTCGTCAGAAACCACAGAATTCTGTACCCCCAGTAGAAATCACCCAGCGGGGATATTAAGCAAAATATGATGAGATATCTACGAGAGTGCCTTTTTTAAATATTGTAGTTTTTGGGCCCCCAATTGCCTAATTTTTGATGATGTCTTTAAACAGCAGGTTTCCCGGGTCATTTTAATTATCTGGCATTTACACATTTTAAGGGGAGATAGTGACATTGCCTGAGATATGTCAATAAATAGCGGGACCTCCATTACATTCAGCCATCTGTGTACAGTTTTCCCCAACCGGGATTTTTTCAGTAAAGCAATTTTAATGTTCATGTTTACAGCTGTAATATTGATAGGGGCTGTTTGGAATTATTGTTAGGACAAAGGTTTAACAGCATATTTTAGGGTTTAAAGGTCACAAGCAAATATCAAAAAAAATATGCAGCTTAAAAACCCCATAGTTTTGATAGTATAGTCAAAAAAGGCCCTTTACACAGGTCAATTAACGACCAAATGAATTCCTTTTTTTATCATCAGCCAATAAATTAAAAAGGTTGTTCATTGGGTTATCGCAACTTTTCGTGATCATTTTTGTTGGGAGCAGGGGCTGCCCCCTCAGTAATTTTAGGGGCCCATACAAAATAAGCACTGGGGTCCCACCACCCCTTTCCAATTCCTAACAGAGGGCCCTTTTTAAAAAAGTAACAGTGCCCTTGAAACCCGTAACCCTGTTGTTGGCCTTGGTGGGCAAACAAACTCCCCAAATAAAACAAAATAAAAAGAGCGGCACCCCCAACTGCAGCACCAAAATGCAAAGTGAAAACAACAGAGAAGATGATAATGTACAATTATTTAGTTGTGCTATCGTTAAGGGGGAAAAATTTTTATGCTTAGAAGTCTATGAAGTGAAATCGGAAGATGCTAACTATAAGACAACTCAGGAGGAGAAAATCAGAAGTAAAGAACAAAATTTGCCACGTTGCACTTTTCCAGGATGAAAATTTCTATAAGATGATAAGTCATAAGACTTATTTATTTAAAAAAAATAAAGTGATAAAAATGGGGGTTTTCAATGCTTTTTACACCGGACTTGTGGGGTTTATCAGGAAAAGGAAAAAAAAAAATAATGCCCTTGGTTTTTTAAATTTTTTTTGAATCTGATGGTATCAGGTCTCACAGGAATTGGGACATACATAGCTCTAAAAAAATACATCAAAGATAAATACATAACACGGGAAATAAAAAAAAACACAGCAAAATTTACTAATATATAAAAAATTCACAATATTACTAAAAAGTTGTATTAAAGGGACCGACACATGTAAACAAAAAAGTAACCCTTAATTTTCAGAAAATTAGCTGGGCTGTCTTGTTCCCAACCCTTTGGTTTAATGTTTGTAGTTTGAGCATCCAAAAAATTTTTCACATTTTTGAAGGAGCTGGAACCTATTAATTTTATTACTGGGGAAAAGCCAGTAGGAGTGAGTTTTATAGAAAAAAAATCTTTTTTTGTGAGTTTCTGCACATGGGGACAACACTTTGATTGTAGTCACCTTTTTAAATATCTCTTAGTGTCCACATAGCCCTCCCCACTACAAAACTTACTTTTACATTCTAAAAAGTAAAGAAAATTTATTTTATAGTTACTTTTTTTTTATTTTAAACAAATCACAACCACTCAAAAACGGGCCAATACAAAAACAACAAAAAAGGAAATTCCCATCACCAAAAAAACTCACTACCCAAAAGTAGAAAAAAACAAAAAATTTATTTGAAAAAAATTTAAAAAATCCACAAAAAATAAAAAAAAAAAGATGGTGCTTTAAAACTGAAGTGTAAGATGTATCCCAAAAAACTACAATAAACACAAAGTTCACATGTAGAAAACTCTCTAGGGCTTAAACCACTTTGCTGCCCCATAGCAACCAATCAGACCCCCACCTTTCATTTTACAGAGCGTAACAAAAAAATTTTTGACTTTGACAATTTTTTTACAGTTTCCCAAAGGGTGACAATTCCCGTTAGGGCTAAAAGCCTTTTTTTTGGTGTTTTTGCGCAAAAGAATGGGTTTACGCACTTTTCTCTATAAAATGAACTGTTTTATACCAAAATAGGCATGTTAAACCCAGTACGACACATTTTAATTTCCTAAATATGTACAATGATATGCATGTCCCCAGGTTATGTATCCCTAGATTTTGCCATCAATTACATATGCAAGGGGATGCCAATGACAGATTTTTGACAGGTTCAATTTATTCAGGTGCACTTTCATAATTTTAAAGCATCTTTAAAAAAGGGGGTGGAAATGCCCTTTTTTGACATGTCCCCAAAAGTCTTATATTTTATAGAAAACTTATTAACAAGCAAAGAAAAGTGTATATCCCTATAAAGTATAAGTGGTAAGGTAAAAAAAACATATATCACAAACTTATACATAATAAGAAAAACAATATGATGATAAATAACAGAGGGATACAGACCAGCAGCACACAGAAACACCCAACTGATTTGGGGGGAGAAGTTCGCAGGCCCCTTTTTTTCAAAGGGTTTAATGCATTAAGTCAACAAGAATTCTATTGAGAAATGGCCTAACTCCCCTACAAAAATGGGTGAAAGGAGCTATACCAACAAAAAAACTGATGAAAGATTAGAGCAAAAAAAACAATCTTTATCGCTATGATTTAAAGGAAAAATTTTTTCCAAACGCTTAGGTGTTATCACGGAATCATTTTGCATTTAACCATAACATTTTAAGTTGTGTAACTAAAAAAGAAGCAATTTTTCATTTTTTCACCTAACTGGATTTGAGCTGGAAACCTCTTTCTTTATCACCAAGAATTTGTTTGGATCTGCTTCGGATTTGTCCGTGCTACATCCGGGGGGTGGAGTATCGATGGTGAGCTGTATCAAAGTCTTGTTTGTTTGTTGATAGCATAAAAAAGGAAAGGAAAAATTTTTAGTTCAAAAACAAAACAAAAAAACCCTTTTGATATTAAATGGATCTTAATTTTAATTTAAATATCAATTTACCTTAGAACAAAAATTTTTCAATCCATGGGGAAACTAACGAAACCCATTACAAAATGACTAAAATTATTGGACACTAAGTTTTTTTTTAAACACGGCTTATTTCGGGGCGTTTTTAAACGGACGTATTTACGTCCCAAATACCCCGGGAAATACTTTCAAATACGTGTCAAAAATTTGGGGGCCGCGTTTTTCGCGCGTAAATACAACCCCCCCATTCTTTACTGTGGGATTTACTTTGGGCGAAATACGCCTCAATAAGGGGCCCAGGGGACTTAATTTTACGATCGAATTTTACGGACGTTTTAAAACACCCGCAAAAACTTTTGGGCCGAAAAAACCCCTCGTGTGAACGACAGGCGTTTTTTACAATTGGAATCAATGCTAATCTAATTTTTTCTTTTTTTTGAAACGTATTTCGGGAAAACCGAAAAATTTTTGCAGAGGGAAAACGCCCGTAAATGGGCCCCCGAAAAAAAGCCGGGGTGAACATAGCCTAAGGGCGAAACGTAAGAGGGGGTTTTTTTCCCCCTTTTTTCGGGCCTAAAATTTCACCTAACTGGGGCCGGGCAAAGATGTCTAATGCGCCGAACGTAAAATTTTTTAGGTGCGGGTTCGTAAGACTCACACTTTGGGAATGCCCTAACTTAAGGGGGAGTTCGGGGGGTTTCTAGGGGGGGTTATGGAGGCGAAACATACCACCCTTCGTAATTTTTAGACACATAAAAGAAGGGGTTGGGCCCAAAACTGGGGCGAAATACTCCCCTCCAACACAGACTTATTTCAATTTTGCTCTGCATGAGCCTAAAGGATCGAAGTAAAAGCTAATTTGCTGTAAGGGGCAAAAAATGTCCAATATTTCTAAAACTTACACCAGAAAAATGGATAAAAAAAATTTTAAACAAAAATTATCAAACGAATAAAAATTTTAATTTTTAAATTAATGAAAAATTGATCATATAAAAGGAATGTTTTAAAATATAATTTCCTCAAAATACGAAATATTTTCCTATAAAATGTTTTTAAAAAATCATAAAATTTTTAAACAAATTTTAACATTAAATAACCCACTGATTAAATTTTTGTTCATATTTTTAACATTTTAATTTTGACTACTTTAAATTTTAAAGGGAATTTTTGCTGCTCTCCCCCTTTTAACTCCACATATGGCAAGAGCCACACAGCAAAAAGGTTTTGCGGGGACCTGTGGTGCACCCAAGCAAAAACTTTACCATATTTCTTTTCCCACTAAACTTTGTATTCAAAATGACTTTTTTTTTATTTCCAGCCTTTTTAATAAGCCTTTAAAACCATTTTTGGGCCCAATTACTAAACGCCAAATTTCCCCGTAAGGGGGCCCAAACCACGCGAACTTTACAAAAACCATTTATGAAAAAAACAAAAACCCCCTTTTTTCCCAAATTTTCAGATCCCTTTAAATTACCCCGGGAAAATTTAGCTCGCCCAATTCACTTTGCCGCCTTCCATCAATATTCCCCCAAAGAGATATAAAAAAAGGTAAATATAATCAAAGTGTTGCTGCATGTGCCTTTTTTTTAAAAAAAGCAACATGAAAACAGGGGCCAAATGAAAAAAGAAATTTTTAAATTTCATTCTACAAAATTACAGCAAGGAACAACAAAATTTCCATCCTTTGGTTTTTTCCAAAAGAGATTTTCTCCCAATCGATAACAACACATTTTTTTTAATAGTGTAAAATTTTTCCATCATGACGGGTTTTTTGCCCAAATATTAAATTTTTAAAAATATGAGCTGAATAAGTAAAAAAAATTTGATCCTTTTCCAATGGGTGGGGGCCGTCACATAACAATTTCCCAGTTTTTGGAGTGATAAAAAGGGGGAAAAATTTGGTTTTGTACAAAAAATCTATTTTTGTAAGCAAGCAAAAAATTTTTTAAGTAAAACACAAAACATTTTTTCAATTTTCTCTCTAATATCATTTTTAATATCAAAGCCCCACCATCTTTTAGGGTTTTTTATTCATTTTTTTAAAAAAGCAAAGGCTAAAAATTGAAGATTTTAATACAAAAAAAAAACCCCCCACCACGATCATTTTCCTTTAATAAGATGAATGGGGCTCCGGCTCATCAAAAAGCATAACTTTTAAACTGGATTTCAAATTTCAAACATTAAACCTAAAATTTTTGGACGAGACAGTCCTAATATTGAATTACATTTTATTAATAATTTTTAATTTTTTATTTTAAAGCGCCATTTATTTCCCGGGCGCTGTACATTCAAAAAGGGGGGTTTTCATATATACAAACAAAACAACCCTATGTCAAAAAAAGGGACAATGATAAAAAAATGAATGACTTAAAGACTGGGGACAGAGGGAGTGAGGGCCCTGTTGGGAAGTGAATTTTTTTTATTTACCACTATTTATGTAAATTTTCTTTTATGAATTTTTTTTTTAGATACCATTAATTGTTGCTTTTGTTCCCTTTTCCAAAAAAGTTTCCCCGTGAACCCCCACAACCCCGTCACCCGCCCAAACAAAAAATTCAAACCAAACTATTCCCGTTTTTTTTCCTCTCCTCATGAAGCATCAGTCCCCAAGCGGAAACGCGTTGTTTTCCCCCTTTTTCTTACCATTTTATTTTTTTAGCTTGGGAAGGGCCCCATGTATGAAAAAATGACTAGGGAAAAGGCATTCTTTGTTTTTTCGTACAACCAATAAGGGGCGCCCCCTTTTATTTTACCTAGTTCTTAAAAAAATTAAAGGGGGAATTTCTTTGGTTTTAATTAAACAACAAGAAAGTCTTTTGACTTGGAAAGTTTTTTAAAAATGTTCCCCCCCAAGGGCCCTTTTTTTGATTAGATTTATCCTAGTAATCCAGTCCCTTTTTTAAGCGCTGTGAAAAGTTGGCAAAGGGAAAAAGTTATTCTTTTAAAGCTGACATCTCTCCCAAGTAGAAAATTGAATTGCGCCCCACAATAACAGAAATGAACCAAAAAAAAATGTAAAAAATGATCGATAAAGTGGGAGACTTTTTTCCCCCCAATTTTCACATTTGGGGCCCGAGGTAAGGCTCCTTTTAAAGAGCACGCACTGATTGACTTGCCATAAACTGATTGACACTATGGGCCACATGTAGGAAAACTTTCTAGGTCTAAAATTCACCTTGTTGCCCATAGCAACCAATAAAGCCTTTCTCTTTTTTTTCCAGGGGAAACCCATATAAAAATTGAAATAGGTGCTCTGTTTGGGTTTGGGCTAGGGCAACAAAGTAAATTTTTAACCTAAACAGTTTTTTTACATGTTGCCCTTAGGGGTGTTCACACAGCGTTTTTGGGGGGGGCGTACTTGGGTTTTAAAATTTCCGCTGAAATGCGTCCAGATTTATGGAAAAAATCAAAACATTTGATTAAATTTCCCTTTAAATTTTACAGCGATTCCGGCACATACAGATGCAAGGAGAAAAAAATGACATGTCCCCTTCTTTCCAGCACTTGCACCCCCGGGGGAAAGATAGGGGAATGGGGCCAGAGCATTTTAGGGGGGAAAACCCTGGCCGCACGAAACTTCAAAAAACGGGCAGGTGAATAGGGGCATAAAACATGCGGGAAATTTAATCGTCCAAGAAAAAAGAGCTGTATTTTAAATTTCTTTTGATTACAGTAAAGGTCAAAAAACCAGGGGCCGGATTGAATAACACTACATGGGACATCCGGTCAAAATTAGCCCCGGTTTTCAACGGCTTATTCAAGCCGTAATTGCGACCCGGATTCCCGCTCGAAATTTTGGGTTGAATAAGGGGCGGGGGGCGGGGGGGGGGGGGCGCGGCCCCCCGGGCCCCATAGACTTCCTTATCCCCCGGGGGCGTATTGCGCCGGGAATAATGTGCATGTCTTTTTTTCTCCCCCCCCCGGCGGTTTTCCGCCGGGGGAAAGGAAGCGACGGAATCCACTTTTTCTTTTGGGAAACGGTGGATTACCGTAAAAAAGGGGGCAAAGGTTTTGGCCCCGGCCGTATTTGCAGCGCAAATCCGGCGCGCATTTACGGCCCAACCCCGGGCTTTTACAGGTAAAAACTACATGGTTAAAGACCGGGCCCAATGTTTTTTTGGCAATCAAAAAAGTAGCTAAATTTTTAACTTCAAAAATTAAACTTTTTTAAAGTCGGGCCTGTCATTAACCCCTTTAAAACCTTTTTTTATGTGGCGATGGGGGTTGGGTTCGTCTGCAGCAACGTTTTTTGGGCGTTACGGGCAGCCCATGGGAAGTTTTTTGGCGCCCCACCGCGCACATTTAAAAAGGGGCGGTACAAACACACCCCTTTTTTCCAGTGCAGCCCCTTTGCAAGCACCAGGGTAGAGGGGGAAACATCCACTCCCCTTCCCTTTTAAACCCTTTAAATTCCCCGCTTTTTTCATCACCGCACCCCGGTCCCCCAAACCCAACCGGGGGGAAAGGGCTGAAACACCCAGCTCTGGGATGTAGAGTCTGTGTAAAAAGCCATTGTTTGGGGGGCACCCCTTTTGGCTTCCTGAACACTCCCTTTGGTTGTCATTTTGGGGAAACAGATTATAATGTAATGCATATATCAAGAGGGCTAAACTTTAAACAAGTGTAAAAAAAAAACAAAAAAAAAAACAGTTGTCCCTTCATGGGATTTAAACAAAAAAAAGTAAAAAACATTAAAAAGAGTAAAAAAAAACGAAAAAAATAAATAATTAAGTAAAAAAAAATATTAAATAAAAAATAATTGTGCATACATTACACACACAAAACATCCCTACACATATTAGACAGTAATAACCTGTAGCATTAATCTAACAAGTTATTAAGTGTGAAATGTGAATGGTGTAAAAATAAAAAAATAAAATTTTTTTTAAAAATTGAAAAAAAATTCTGTAATTATTTATAAGTGAATTTAAACTATTCCCCCATAAAGTACAACTTGTTTCGAATAAAATGAGGTCCCATAGAACTGCGTCATTGAAAAAATAAAAAAGTTACAACTGTTGAAACGCAGGGAGGCAAAAACTAAAAAAATGTTCGGGTCATTAACTACTTTTCAAGCATGCGGCTTAAGGGGTTACAGTGCTGCCATAAGTCATTTCAGGCCCCTTTACAGGCAAAGTATCCGAACCCACCATCCATTACCAGTTCCTGTCTTGCACTATATCAGTGGGCCATTTTTTTATTTACTTATCTGATCAGGCCCCGGATAGGAGTACTTTCAATACTACCATGATGGTGTTCTTGGCCCTAATCCACTAGGTTTACTACAGCTCTGCCCCTGGTTGGGAGCAAAGAATAATAAGGTAGTCATACACATAATATAGCATTTTGGCTATCTCCTGCTCCCATAAACATGCATGCCTAGCTCTACCCAACAAGAATGTTTAAAGGGTAAAGTTGAATAAACTGCCTCCAGATTCCTTTGGCTCTGGCAGGGCTGCCATCAGTCATCTATTAACCGTTTCAGGGCCCCATACAGCCAAATCAAATGCGGCCCCCACACATTACTAGATTCTGTTTTTTAACATATCAGTGGGTCCCTTTTTGATTGGGGCCCCTGATAGGAGTACTGCCCTATTGGCACCCATGGGCGCTAGTTTATGTATTTCCAAGGGAAACACAGGATCAGGTAGCTTAAAATGTAACATCACTGAACCTTCTTTTCCCTGGCATCAGTTGTTTGCAGACTATGCAGCTATCCCCCTATAAATTACATCTGAAGGTTGAGTCTGGTATTGCAGCTCACTTCCACTGAAGTAAATGGGACTAAGCTGTAGTACAGCACATAATCTGTGGACAAACTTGAGAATGTTTGTGGAAAAAAACCCCAATGTTTTTAAAATCCTGTATAAACTGAATAATTTAATGTCTATACCAGTTTAACTCCTTAAGCTGAACGCCTGAAAAGTAGATAATGACCAGCAAATTTTTTCAGTTTTCACCTCCTTGCGTTTCAACAGTCGTAACTTTTATATTTTCTTAACCCCTTAAGGACCCAGCCTGTTTTGGCCTTCCTGACCCAGCCCTATTTTTGAAATCTGGCATATGTCACTTTATGTGAGAATAACTTTTTGACACTTTACCTAGCCATATGATTCAGAAGATCATTTTCTCGTGACACATTGTGCTTTAAGTTAGTAAGAAATTTTTATCCATACAATCCTTGTTTGTTTGTGAAAAATATCAAAATTTCATGAAAATTTGGAAAAATTTGCAATTTTGAAAGTTGCAAAATTTTCTGCGTGCAAGACAGATAATTATTCCCCACAAAATAGTTTATAACTAGCATCTACCA
>JAODAL010083024.1:0-11386 GCA_025379985.1 Phyllomedusa bahiana
CATTTTTTGGCCACTTCATGAACAAATTTCTGGGTCCCCCCGCATGGACCTAGGTTCCCCTTTCCCTTGCCCTTCTGTGAGCCTCCTGATGCCTCTCTGTGCTGATGACTTTCTTTTACTCGCACGGGCTCCTCAGCTCATCATCCTGCGGTGCCCTCCTCTGGTCTTCCCCTCGGGCTCTACCCATCTTTCGGGGACCCCCGCATTTGCAACAGAGAGTGGACAGGACTAAAGGGGAAAGCCCAAAACCACCACAAGGTTACACGAATTTTATCCAGGATGCGGAGGTGACCTATACCCCCCAAAAAGGCGTTTCTGCCCCCGACATTGGGACTCAATGTGGGGGGCCACCACACCTGGACAGACTTTCAGCTGCCCCTGGTAAAAAGACCAAAAATTCTTCTTTTCCCCAAAAAAGGGGGAGGAGGGGAAAATTGGGGACGGTTTCCCTTAGACCCTTATTTAAACCCAAGAAGGCCAGGCCCCCGACCAAATGCCGTACTCATCCTTTTTTGGGTTAGGAAACTCATGACCTCTCCGTAGCGGTCCAGCCAGGTCATCATGTCATAGTTACATAGTTACATAGTTACATAGTTTGTCAGGCCGAAAAAAAGACACCCATCCATCCATTACCCTTTTATTAAAGTTTTTGCAAAAGTGTAAAAGGTTAAATCCAGAGGAAGCAAAAACCCCCATGAGGTAGGAGCCAATTGCCTCATGTTGGAAAAAATTCCCCGGACCCCAAATCTGGCAATGGGAAAAAACCCCTGGATAAACCCCCCCCTCTAGAATCCTAGTCACTTAAAATTGTTATTTTACATCTAAAAATGTATCCAGCCCTTTTTTTCGTAACCTAGTCACTATAACTTGTTATGTTTTCACGCTCCCCGAAATGCATCCCAAACCCTTTTGAACTCTGTTAGGAATTCACCTGACAATTTCCTCTGGCAGAAGTTCCACAGTCTCACCCCTTTAAAATAAAGAATCCCTTTCTTGTTTATGTAAAACTTTTTTCCTCAAGACGTAAGGTGCCCCCTTGTTCTAGATACAGTCCGGGTTTTAAATAAATCTTTAGCGAGATCCTATATTGGCCTTAAAATATTTAAACCCCCATTTTTTATTCCCCCCGAAGCCGTCTTTTTTCTAAATAAATAACCTAACATTGTAATCTTTTTGGATATTGCAGTCCACCCAGGCCTTTAATTATTTTTTTTGCCCGCCTTTGACCTGTTTTAAGCTCAAAAATTCTTTCCGTGCACTGGTGCCCAAAATTGTACACAATATTCCTTGGGGGTTCTAACAGTACTTGTTAGTGGGGGAAAAAAGTTCCCATCATTGATCTATGCCCCTTTTAATACACCCCATATCCTATTAGCCTTGGCAGCTGTTGCCTGACACTGGCTGTCAGTTAATTTTACTGTCCACTGGATTCCCAAGTCCTTCTCCATGTACTTTTTACCCAGTTTTTTTTCCATTAACATGTAATCAGTAATGGATTTTTCCTCCCATGTGCAAAACCCTTTGCATTTATCATTTTAAAACCCATCGCCAATTCTCGCCAGGCCTCCAACCTACCAGCCCCTTTTGTAAATGTAACATAAGAGAAACTCGTTACTTGTCAGAACAGCACTTTTTTAAATTTTTTTGAGGGGGAAATTGCCTGAACGCAAAACCCCACCACTCGGGCAAATCTTGTCTTGCCTTGTAAAGGGCCCAAAAGAGCTAAAGGCCCCGACCCCATAAATGACACTAATATCAGGGCCCCAAAAAGGGGTAAAACAGGCAAAGATTTGAACCCATGAACTCCATCCCAACAGAGCTCCCCCACCCTTGATCTCTGGGGGCACGCATCCTGCACCCCTTGAGTGACCCATTTCCTTCGGGGTGCCCCCGGGCCCGATTGTTGGGGGGTGGGTCTAAAATCCCCCACCAGATCTTCTCTCTGGGAAAAGTAAAAGGTCCATGTTCTCTTACAGAAGGACAGGGGGACCCCCCTTTTCCCTCTAGGGGTACGATTCCTCTCCTTCTTGGGGCCTCCAAAAAGGCGTGTTTTCTCCTATCCCAAAACCCTGGGGCAGAAAACCCTGCCCCCCCTGGCGCCACCTTCGTAGTCCCACTCCTCCCCCTCACTGTTTTTGGGCAACCGCAGGTCTGGCTGGTCATCAGGTGAAACTTCAGTTGGGGCCAGTGGACAGACAGCCGGGGGGTATGGGGGCCAGCCCCCCCCCCATACTTCACCAACATTACCATTCCCAACATTACCTACATTACCTTCTTGTACATTTACAAATTTAATATCATCCATTTCCAATTCTTATTTCCCAAATTTTTGTTTGCATCTCTTAAATCCCCCTTCTTCCATTCCCCCCCCCCTTTTGCCCTTTTTTTTATCTTCATTCTCCCTTCATTTTTCCTACTTTTTAATCCCTTGTTCTCCCCTTTTTCACTCCTTAAATCGCCCCCTTACTCCCCCCTTAATTCCCCTTTTCATATCCCCTCAAATTCCCTTTTTTTGGAGGGGCCCCTTTCAATTTTTTTCTTTTCTTTCCTTTTCGGTCTTTTATTCCTTCCAGCTTTTTTCCAGGAAAAAACTTGCCCTTCCCCTTACCTACGGGGGGTCGATTTTAAACCCTGATCCTTTTTTGGTCCTTTCTTACCGTCCCCTTGATCCACTTTGCTGCCCCGGGACCTCCTTTTGGCCCCAAACGGCCACACCCCCTTGGCCCCACCCAGGTATCGGACCATGAGGTTTTCACTGGTACCGACGTCCGCTCTTTTTCCCCCGTTTCCAAAATTTCCCTTTCCCCTCCAGGTAATGAATAGGAAGGGTTTAAAGGGGGGTACAGCAGCGGGACCCCCATCCCCCACAAACCTGGCCACATACAGCCTCATCAGCCCCCCCGGGGGGGCCAAAGACAAGTTGAGTCCACTCACCCCCTGAAGCCTTTTTTGCCTTCTGCTTTCCCCCCCCTTTTTGGAAGAGGGTCATCCCCAAAGGCGAAGGATTGAAGGTTCACGGGGACTCAGCTGGAGATGCTTCTCAAAGCACCCTAATGGGTCTCCACCCTCGCTGCTCTCCTCGGCTTTTTCTGGGAGCGCCCCCCTCTGCGCGGGGGGCCCGCTGCTTGGTACCCCTGATGGTGCCCGGAGCGATGCCTGTGTTTGGAAAAATTGAGAAGACATCTCGACCTCAGACAGTTCACAAACCCTATCCTCTTCCCTCCTCCTCTTCTCCCTCCTCCCATTTTTTCCCTCTTTCTTTAAATCTCTGCTCGTTATTTAAATTTTTCCTTAAATGCGCTCCTTCTCCAGGGCAGGTTCCTCCTCTCCACCAGAACCCTCGGATCTCCCCTCTTTGTCTCCTGATCTCCTTGTTGAGGATGACGCTTTTTATGTTTGGGAATTTTCGCCCTCCATTTTGCAGTTTAGCCGCTCTTGTAACAAAATCTCCCCCTCCTGCTTCCTCATACCCTTCTGATGCGGGATTTTGGCCCAAAGGGTCTGGCATTTTTTCCCCGGGCCCCCTCGACCCCATCGTTAAGGTCAGAGCATAGCCAAGCAAGGGCAGTTATGCAGCCCTTTCCCTTTTCTTTTTGACCCGACACCCTGGACCCCCCCCTTTATTTTCTCTATTAGTCTTTGGCTGGAACAGACTGGAGTTGTAGGGGGGGGCAAAGATTTTCTTAATAGTATCCTTTTCCACAAGCGGATTTCTGGGTGCAGCTCCGCCTTGGGTGCGATGCTCTGCAGAAACCTTTTGCTGGTCTAGGGAGGGGTAATACTTGCAGCCACTTACTGCCCTGGGAGGGGGGTCCTGCAAATTTTCCCAACAACTTCAGATTTTACTTCACTTTTACTGTTTGTGGGACATAACCTTCTCCCTTGCACTGTTCTTCCTTGCATAGTCCTTTCTCTGCAGGCTGCTGCCCGGCTTGGGGCCTTTAAAGTCCGCTGATTCTCCCTTTCCCTGCCTGAGCTTCACTCTCCTGCACGTGTGCCGGGATATCTGAGCACGGAACACAGGGGGGCCCCCTCCATGATCCCCTTTCCCCCCCTCCCGCACCGACCCCCCCCTCTGCTACATTCCTCACTCCTTGTCACTTTTAGCTGGTACAGGGCATTCACAGCTATTTATCTCCACTGACCTTGCATATCGGGTTCACGCTCTCATCCTTCAGTCCCTGTAGGTGCGATGCACTGCGATAGGCACATTGCTTACCCAGCTCAGCGAGGGCAGGGGACACATTGCTGCGACCCCACTGCATCCACATCGCCCTGGCACTGAGACATTGCTTTAGCCGCAGGGGGATAACCGCGGCTTGTCTGTGCTGGGGGTCCTGACTGGCAACAGGGAAAAAGGAGAGAACAAGAGACAGATCACTCTGCCTCCCACTCGTCCCCCCCTCCCCCGCCTCCAAAGATCTCCATTTTTCTCCGGCCGGGTTTAGGTACCGGGTCCCCCGCCGACCCCCTTGGGGTCCCAAGGGCTTATGCCCCTTCATCTGCAGCTACTCTGCCCCTGCAGAAGGGGAGAGTGCTGAACAGACACAAGGATCCTTGCCAAATGCTGCAGCACTGCACAGCCTGCACTCACTGTGTGACTCCACCTCAAACAGTAAGGGCGACATGTATGAACGGGCTTTACGCCTGTTTTTTGGCGTATACTGCGCCTCCCGACCCGAATCCCCCTGTCGGACGCAGGCATGCGGTGTTAGGCGCAGCGTTCGCCACTTTCAGCTGCGCCCAGCATGAAGGGGCGTGTAATGGGCGCGGTGTGGGCGCGGTGTAGGCGTTCCGAGTCGGCAAAGCGAGATGCAGTGCAGCGCTCGGCAGCTCCGACAGGCAGACCTGGTTTATTTTGGTCTAAATGCTCTGGTGGAGGCGAAGTAAGCAGGATCGAACATGCGAGGAAGCAGATAGAAGATCGCGACAGAAATCTCGGCGCTCCGCTCCGTGCAGCAGGAGTATGAATCCGAAAAAATCGCCTTTATAAAGGCGGAAAACAGTGTCAGAAAAGAGCTGAACCTCAAAAATTCACATAATTAAAAAAAAATCACTTTCCAAAAATCTAGAACGGCGCAATATCAAGAAATCGGATATTGGAAATTGCCGGGAAATACAGTAATTCAAATTCTGAAAGCTATTCTCATTGGTCGGCATAAACCAGCCAATCATAATAGGAGCGACAGTGAACCATTAAAACCTATGGAGAACGTTTGACCAATCAGAATCAATGGCGGGACAGTTCAAAATACAGTAACAATGCAGAAAAGAGCTGATTGGCTGAGCTAGCGGGGGCTTGGCTAGCTCAGCCAATCAGAATAGGAGCGACAAAGACCCTTTATAGCCTATGGAGAATTTTGAACCAATCAAAATCAAAGGCGGGACAGTTCAAAATACAGTAAAAATGCAGAAAAGAGCTGATTAGTTAATGTGGCGGGGGCTTGGCTATCCCAGCCAATCAGAGCGCGAATCTACTTCTCCCATTGTAGTCTAGGAGAAATGGGCGCAATGCAATTCGGGGTCACCCCGGCGAAGGAGATGAATAAAAAATATTTTTTTTAAGTGTAAAACATTATCAGATAAAGAGCAGAACCCTTCTTTAAAAAAAAAAGCACTTAAATCCCAACAACGGTTTGTCCCGAGACCGGCGCTACTAAGGAATTGCAATAGAGAAAAATCGCCGCAAAAAATACAGTAATTCAAATTTTTAAGCTTTTCCCAAATGGTCGGCAAAAAACCAGCCAATCAAATAGGAGTGACAAGTCCATTAAAACCTATGGGAACATTGACCAATCAGAAAGGAGGCAAAGACCCATTAAACCCTATGGAGAAGTTTGACCAATCAAAATCCAAGGGGGGGACATTTTAAAAATCAGTAAAAATATAGAAAAAGCTGATGGCTGAGCTAGCGGGGGGTTTGGGCTATCCCACCCAATCAGAGGCAAGCTACTTCTCCTTTGTAGCTATGGAGAAGGGGCGCACTAAACCTCGCCTCAGCGCGGCGGCATGGAGTATAAATGAAAAAATATTTTTTAACTGAAAAAATATATCCAAAAAGAGCTAAAACCTTTGTAAAAATAAATCTTAAAACCCCAAAACGCGTTTGCGCCGAAGGGCCTCAAGGGAATTGCAATAAGAGAATCGCCGGAAATACATAAAAAAATTTTTAAGCCTTCTGTTTGTGGGCAAAAACCCAGCCAATCAGAATAGGAGCGAAAATTTCCCCATTTTTTCCTATGGGGGAGAATTGCCCAATCAAAATAGAGCGACGGGGCCCCCTTTATAACAAAAAAAAATTGACCAAACATTTTTCAAAGCGGGACATTCAAAATACAGTAAAAAGGAGAAACGAGTGTTTGGTTGAGCTAGCGGGGGCTTCCACTTAGCCAACAACCGAGCTATTTTTCTCATAGAGTTCTAGGGGGAAAAGAAATTCCGAGCGGCCTGTATTGGGTAATTAAAAAGAGGCCCGTTATTTGGCCCAAATGGGAGCAGCACGCTCCAGGGGTTTTTTTAAATCAATCTGAAAAAAAATGTACAGGGGCCGAAATCAAATTATAAACATTCAGAATTGCCCCTGTTTTGGTAATAAAATGAGCAATAATATGGGGGAACGAAAAAAAAAATTAATTCAAAAAATCTGTTTATTTCTTTATTTTCGTTATCCAAATGTCAATATATGGTGCAACAAAAATAAAGAAATAAACATGATTTTTTTTGATGAAATTTTTTTTTTTTCTTTCCCCCATATTTTATTCTTTTTTTATACCCCCGGGACAACTTGCCAGTATTCTTACCCAATCACAGAGCCGCACGGAATTTTTTTCCCCCCAAAAAACCATGAGAAAGTAGCTCCCCCTAATTGCTAACTGACGAGCCCCCGCTAGCTAAACCAAATCAGCCTTTTTTGCCTTTTCTGTATTTTGAACTTCCCCCTTGAATAGTTGGTCAATTTTTTCCCCATAGGTTATAAGGGTCCCGCACCCCTATTCGATTGGTAAATTCTCCCCCATAAATAATGGGGCCACTTTTCGCCTTTTTCTGAGGGGGTTTTTTTATGCCGCCCAAATCAAAAGAGCTAAAACAATTGAATATTTTTTTTCCCCCGGCGATTCTCCTTTTTGAAATTTCCCTTATGAGCTCGGTCTCGGGGGACAAACGCGTTGTTCGGGATTTAACGTTTTAATTTTTCAGAAGGTTCAGCGTTTTATTGAAAATGATTTCACTTAAAAAAAAAAGATTTTTTTTTAAATACTTATGCCGCACGGCGTGAGCGCCGAGATTTCAATGCCCCGAACTCCCTAACTACAAGGGGAGAACAGCTCGCCTCTTTTTGGGCTGGGATCCCAAAGAAAACCGCAGCTCAGCCAATCAGCTTTTTCTGTTTTTTACGTATTTTGAACGTCCCGCCTTTGATTTTGATTGGTCTATATTCCCATAGGTTTAATGGGACAGTCGCCCCTATTTGTTTGGTCAAAACTTCCCAAAGTTTTAATGGGTCTTTCGCTCCTTTTCTGTTTGGGTTTAATACTCCTTCAAGTTAAAGGGGCCACTGTCGCCCTATTCGTTTGGGTTCAAATTTCTCCATGGGATAAATGGGTCTTTGTCGTCCTATTCTAGGGGTTGGCTTCTGCCGACCAATGAGAATAGTTTACACAATTTTGAATTAGGGGTTTTTTCCCGGGTTTCCCTCTATTGCAATTCCTATGTTTGGCCGGCCGGCGCAAACGCTTATTCGGGATTTAATTGATTTAAGTTTATAAAAGGGTTTTTTCAGCTCTTTTTCGGAGAATATTGAAACAACAAAATAAAAATTATTTTTAATTAATACCCCAAGCCGCACGGGCAACGCCGAGATTGCTTTTGCGCCGATTTTTCCAAGACAAATGGGAAAGAGCTCGCCTCTGATTGGCCGGGAAAGCCAACCCCCGCAAGTCCCAAAACAGCTCTATTCTGCTTTTTACTGTATTTTAACTGTCCCCGCCTTTTTCTAAATTGGCCCAATATTCTCCATAGGAAAATGGGTTCTGTCACCAAATTCGTTTGGGCGGGGAACCGACCCCCCGTAGCTTAACCAATCGCTCTTTTCTGCATTTTTACTGATTTGAACTATCCCCCCCTTTGATTTTGATTGGTTAAAAACTTCTCCTAGGCAAAAGGGGGTTTTTTTCGCTCTATTCTGATTGGTAGCTACCCAACCCCCGCTACTAGCCAATCAGCTTTTTTCTGCTTTTTTACTGTATTTTGAACTGTCCCCCCTTTGATTCGATTGGTCAATGTTTCAAAGGGTTTTTTAATGGTTCACTGTCGTCCTATTCGATTGGTCTTTCTGACGACCAATGAAATAGCTTTCAAATTTTGAATTACTGTTTTTCCCCCGGAAATTTTCCAATTCCAAATTCTGAATTGGAATTTGGAAAGTATTTTGTTTTATGTTTTTTTTATTTTTGGGGTTTTTCAGCTCTTTTCTGAAAAAGTTAACGCCTTTAAAGGGCTTTTTGATTCTACTCCCCACCGCATTTTTAATGATTTTTTTTCCCGTTTTTTCCCGCCGTCCCATGGGAAAGATTTTGGCCGCCCCCACTGCCCTAAGTCCCCGCATGACCCCACACCTGGGGAGGCGCGGCGGACTTTTTCCCCGCATTATGATGCGCACCTCCGGGGGCGAATCTTTGGCGCACCCCGCACTGCCCCATCCCCCCACTGCCCCCCCACAATTGGCGAGGCGGGGGCTTTTCCCCCCATGTATAGTGCCTACCTCGGGCGGGGGAATCAGGCCAGCGCCACACGCCCAAAGTCCCGCACTGCGCCAACACACTGGGGAGCCGGGGCTTTACAAGATGTATAGCGCCCCGGCCCCGACTAAATAAGGGGCAGATTTCGCCGGAAAACTACGGAAAAGCGCGCCCGACCCGGCGAGCTTCATCCCTTCCCCCCTGTGAGCAGAATGGGGAACACAAACCTCCCCCGTACTGGGGAACTCGCATAGAGGAAAAAGGGGAACACAGGTCCCCCTGTACTGGGAAATCCCAAGAAAAAGAAAAGGAAAACACAGAGCACCCGTAGGAACCCATAGAAGAAATGGAAACACAGCGTTCCCCCACTGGGAAATCTCATAGAACAGAATGGAAACCAGGTTTTCCCTTTCTGGGGAAATGCATAGAGGAAAATGGAGAACACAGGGGTCCCCCGAACTGCGAACTCCCCAAAAAAAGATTGGGGAAAAACAGTGCTCCCCTGAACGAACCCCATAAAACAGAAGGAGAGTCAGCGCTCCCCTTCGGAAATCCCTAGAACAGAATGAAGAAAACAGCCTCCCCCGTCTGGGAACTCCCATAAACAAATGGAGAACACAGCGCCCCCCGTACTGGGAACTACAAAGAACAGAATAGAACACAGCGCTCCCCCGTATGAGAAACCCCATAGAACAGAATGGAAAACCCCGTCCCCGAAAAGGGGAAATCCCCTAGAAAAAATAAGAAAACAGCGCTCCCCCGTACTGGGAACTCCCCCAAAAACAAATGGAGAACTCAGTGCTTCCCCGTTGGAATGCCTAGAACAAAGTGGAGAGTCGAGTGTAAACGTGACCAGTTCTGTATTCTTAGCAAACACTTTTGGGGGAACCGTTCCCGAGATAAAGGGATCCCCCGAAGTGGGGCCCCCAACCATTTTTCAAAATGCATTAAAATCTATGGTTGGAAGAGCCCTTTCAGGGTAAATCCCCCTTTGCCCCTGAAATTAATGCTTTATCTTTCCATTGCATGGACCGTTTTGTTTAATTTTAAAAGGGTTTTCCCCATATTGGGGAGCAATTTCCCCCCAAGTTCCTCATTTCCAAAACCGTGGGCATATCTTGCCTTTGGACTATAGAAGTAGATGTTCTACTAAAAAGATCATTCAACATGTGAAATAAGTTTTGAGGAAATAACTATCATTTCACGGTTGGATTTGAAAATCAATTTTTTCATAGTAGGGGACAAGTCAGGGTTGATTTTTCCATGGGTTCCCCCATTTTGGGAAGAAAATTTTCCCCAATTTTCCTCATTTTCCCAAAACTATGGGCAAATCTCCTAAATTTACCTTTTGTTTTTTTGACTATAAATTAGATTTTTCCCCAAAAAAAAGTTCAGTCACCATTTTGCCCGCCCACAGTTTTCCCTTAATTCCCGTTTTTGAGAAAATAACGAAAAGGGTTTCCCAGCAGTGGAAGGCTGTGGAAGTCTCTCCATGTGCGTCACGTTGCGGTGGCCTCTGAGAAACCCAAATTAAAGCAGGGTCGGGGGGTGATTTTCTGATCGATAAGGATCTCTGAGCCCTCCATTCACCCCCCAAGACCCCACTCCCCTTTGCCCTATGAAACGGACCCCTCTTTTGGGCATCCTGTTGGGATTTCTTTGGGCCATTACGGGTGGGGTGTGGAGGAAAAATACGAACCTCTCCTCACTCCCTAGAGGAAATTTTTTCTTGAAAGCCATTCAGGAACACTGGTGGGGCTTCACTAGAGAAACCCGGGTGTTTCCCCAAAAATGTAGTTTCCCTTTCCCAAACACATGTATAAATTCCCCATTTTAAACCCTTTTTCCAAAAATTTCCTATCACACAACTTACTTTTAAGAATTTTTCTGAATTCCCCTGAATAAATTTTAATACAAATTGTTGCATGTCAGCAGGTCAATGAATTGGAGCAGACAGGAATCATTCTTTGGACCTGCTTCCTGGAATTGGCTCCTTAGATACATTGTAATATTTATTTGTTTACAGTGCAAGACCTTGATATTTTACCTGAGAAGGTTTATTTTTGAAACTCGTTCCCCTCGTTTTATTATTAAATTTTTTTATTATTTATTTTTAAAACGCCATGATTTCCCGGGCCGTACATTCGGGGGGGGGTTACATACATTTCCTAAGGGCAAAAGAGTAACAGTTTTTAAAGGGGTAATGACAATTGGGCCCCGACAGGGGGGGAGGAGGACCCTACCCGCAAGGGGTTACAATCTACAAAGGGGGGGAAAGAGACAGGAGGTGAGGGCAACATTTCTGTGGGGGGAAGTAAAACAAGGGTTTTTTTAAGGGGATAGGCAAGCCCGAAGAAAAAGGGTTTTCCCGGTTGCTTTTTAAGTTTGGGGAAAGTTTGGGGGATGTCCCCGATTGTGTTGGGGGAGTGAGTTCCCGATTTTGGGGGAAGCACGGGAGAAAATTTTTGGAGACGGTTTTGAGAGGAGCGATAAGGGAGAGCAGAGGGGAAGGTCCTGGGGAGGAGCGAGGTTCGTGGGGGGGGATATTTGGAAATTAGGGAAGTTGTATGGGGGGGAGAGGTCATGGAGGGCCTTGGGAGGTATGGTTAGTAGCTTTAAATGAATTCGCTGGGCAATGGGGAAACCAT
>JAODAL010083025.1:0-11386 GCA_025379985.1 Phyllomedusa bahiana
AAGAGGTCCAATAAGTGGATTATTATTGTAGGACTGAGGTCGGCGTTGTGTTTGTTGGTTAAATCTTGACGGTTGAAGACCAAAAACTTGATACTGAGGTTGAAATTGATTATATGCTTGAGGGTATTGCGTTAGTTGCTGTCCATTGGTAGCAAGATTCCTTTTGTCGTCACGAGCTTTAGCGCCTCATGATATGTCCGGATCAGTTGCAGTAAAAACAAGTTTTCTGAGTTCAGACTTGTCCGCAATGGTGTGCGCTCTGGAAAGGTCATGAACCGTTATCTCGATAGGAGTCTGTAGGTTGATACCCGGGGAAAACTTGCATTGGGTGATTGTAGAGTATGGTGTCTGACTGAGCTATAGAGCCCTGTGGGAGCTCTTGAAATAGGGTCACATTAGAAACCTTATTTAACTGTTGGGATGAATCAGTCTGTGCCTTAGCAATGGAGAGAAGTTGACTTCCGGATAACTCTGCATATTTTGCTCGATCAGTTTCAAAGTCCCAAATGGGTTTAAGTAAACCTATAACAAACGCCGTTGAAAAGAGGATATTGTGAGCTTTAGTGGTTATGTCAAATCCATCCACAGGAAAAGGCACACCTTTTGTTGTGATTTTGCAGGTGTGCTGGCACAGACGTTATCACACGACAGTTGCATATCAATGTTTACATTAGCAGTAAGAAGTGAATTGCATGGAGGAAAGGTGTAGCAAGTATGCCGCTGTTCAACTTCAACCCGGAACTTCCGGGTTCTTTGGATTGCTTAGGACTACAAATATGGCCACAGGAAGTGGAAAGGGTGGGGTTTGGGTTTTGCCTTTCCGGGATGCAGAAGGGTGTTTTGGACTTCTTTAAAATGGCTCCCAAGGAAATAATGGAGGTTCTGGCACGGAGTGAGGGAAGAATACCGGGAGGGGCAGGGTTAGGTAATACAAAGGTGTAAATTAGGTTTGTACTTTCCCTCCCACAATGTATGAAACTTTCCAGCATAATGAATTTGTTTACGATAGCACAGCCAACATTGAAAATCGCCATCTTGGAATGGCGGCAGCTCACTCTTATACATATGCATTCTTCAAATCCTTCTTAATTTTTTACATTCAGTTTCAATGCTAAGCCACCATTAGCTTCTAGAATTCCTCTTCAATTTTCTTTCCCACATATTTCCCACATCAGGAGTAGTGTTGAGTGATTATAATCGACAAAGTTGAAATCGGCACGGTTTTTATGTTGATCGGAAATTTCCGATCACGAGATAATTTAGGTGAGAATCTGCGCCCCAAAACTATTAAATATCGAGCCATTTTCGGCGCAATCCTGTCATTTTGCTGGCCAGCAAATCAGATTAGAGCATAGAGCAGGGTTGAAGCTGGGTGTGCGACTCATGAAATGTTGATGTGTAATTGGTTGTCATTGGCTGGAAAAATCACATGACCTCGTTTTACATAGAACAGCACTTCCTGTTCAGCATCAATGTGCCAGTGTGTCTCATAAGAGCAGGACGTGTTTTAGCTTTCTCCTCATTAAGCTCAGCGACACAGTTTTTCTTTGTTCACACAGACAACTATGCTTTTTTGCTGTGAACAATTTGAACATAGGTAGATTAGAGAATTTCAGTCTTATTTATTCTAACTTTTAAAAAAAAGCATTAACGCTGACACCCGGGGGGGGGGGGAGGGGGGGGACAGCAGACAGGAAGGCTTTTAAAAAAGAAGAGTTAATTGTGCAGCCAAACTGCTTTGAACCTGCTTGCAATGGTTTTTTTTTTCCCAACCAGTTTTTGGGGTGAAAGTCCTTTGTATTTTGCAGCCCAGTTTTTGTTCGCCATTGTTTAAAATTGGGTAAAATTTTTCAGTAACGCAGGTGTTTTTCTGGGTGCAAAAACCCCTTTTTTATTTTCCGTACACGATTTAATTATTTTTTTTTTCACTTTTGGACCCCATTTTTTTGTTCAAAAGCCCCCACTTTACTTAAAAAATAGGATGAAACTTTTTTGCCCTGCATTTTGTATTTTTGGGTGCAAAAACCACCTTTTATTATCCTACATGATTTAAATTTTTTTTTTCACTTTTTGAACCCATTTTGTTAAAGCCCCCCTTGTATTTACAATAGGTACAGAACTTTTCTGTCACCCAGGTGTATTTAAAATAGGGGGTGCAAAAACCCCTTTTAAAATTTTCCGTACACAATTTAATTAGGGTTTTTCATTTGGGCAGGCCTTTTTTTGTTCAAAAACCCACCTTGACTTACTTTAGGATAGGGGGAATTTGCTAGTAATTGCTTTTGTTTTTCATAGGTGAAAAAACCCCCTTTTTATTATCCGTCACAATTTAATTATTTTGTTTTTCACTTTGGCGCGCCAGTTTTTGTTCAAGAACACTTGTAATTATTTAAGATACAGAAATCTGCAAGCAATTGCTTTTGAAATTCATAGGTGAAAAACCTCCTTTTTTACCCTATAAAATTAAATGGGATTTTGGTTTGCCCATTTTTTCAAATAGCCCCTTTCTTAATTTGGATCAAAAATTTCGTTTACTGTTGGGGTTTTCTTTGGTGCAAAAAACCAAATTTTTGTTATCCGTTAACTTTAAAATAGCTGTATTGCACATGGTGCGGCCCTATTTTTTTTAAAATAGCCACGTTGTTCCCACCAAATTCCCGATAGAAACCCTTTTCTAGCAACTGTTTGTTTGTATTGCTTTCAAAAAACGGGGAATTTCTCATTTCCCTGGTAAAATTTGAATAGTTTTATTGCGGGGGTTTTTAAATCTCCCGTTTGGCGACATAGGCGATTGGGAAGATATTTTTGGGTTTAAAAAAAATCAATTTCTAGGCCTAAGGCAGGGGGTAAATCCCGGGGGCGGGGGAAGAAAAACTGTTGATTTTTTTTCTTACGGTTTAACCCCCAGACCGCATTTTTACAGATATTAAATAGAAACATTTCATTTTTTAATCCCAGTTGGCTGTAAGAAAATTTGAGGGATTTTAATTAGCGGGTTTTTGGGGGGGGCTTTTTAAAAAGAGACTGTCAAAAACCTTTCCCTCCTTCCTAAATTTTTTTTTTTTCTAACCTGGGAGCGAAAAAAGCAGGTGGTAAGCGAGCAAAAAGGGGGTTTGGATTGGGAAAGGGAGGGTATGGGAGAAATTTTCCCTTTCCAAAGGGGGGGGGACAACACGCCCGCCAGCGGATCATCGGGGTTTCGGGGGGGGGCCCTCAAAACTGTCATCGGTGGGGCATGGGGCCCCCTAAAACCATAACGAAAAAGCGTTTGCCAATCTGTTCTTCAGTGGAAAATTTAACCCCCGCATGCTGTGGTCTAGGCAGGGAAAAGTTTAATGTCCAATTTTTAAATAAAATTGGTGGTTAAAAAAAATCCCCTTTTCTGGCCCCTTTTTTTTAAAACTGGGGGGGCATGCAGGTTTGGGGGTTATGCTTGGTAAAGGACAGGTGTAAATCAATGGGCCCGGGTTCCCAAATAAAAAAGGGGGTTGAAAAAAACTCCCATTTTCTGGGATTTTTAAATCTGGGGGGGCATTTCAGGTTTTGGGGGTCCCTGCTTTTGGTACAGGACAGGGTTTGTCAATGTTCCCGTTCAACTTAAAAAGGGGGGTTGAAAGATCCTTTTTCTGGGGACTTTTTATAAAACGGGGTCATGCAGGTTTGGGGGGTCAAAGCTGCGTTCCAGGGCAGGAAGTCAATGTCCAGTTAAAATTTAAAGGGTGGTTCAAATTTAAATTTCTTTCCTTTTGGGGACTTTTTAATTTGTGGGTCAAAGCCCGGTTTAAGGGTATGTGGGGTTACAAGGGAAAGGGATAGTGAATGGTCTGTGGGCTTTTTTTTTTGGGCTTTTATTTAAACCCAAGTTTGTTTTCCCAAGGGTGGAATGTATCCCGTATAAAAGGTTTTTTGGATGTTTAATTCCCCGCTTCCCCCGCCCTGTTTGGGGAAAAAATGAAGGGTTGTTTTCCCCCCCATAGCCTTTTAAATTTGGACGGGGGGAAAATGTTTATCGACTATCGGATAAACGCAAAGATAATTGATGAATCGACCCATTGGGCCCCATGACATAATCGTCATTACTAGTCAGATCGGGCCCCCAAAAATGAAGCGATTTCAGCACAAAAGTCAACTCGGTACCCACCAAATGGGATAATCCCTTTTGGAGACCTCTTTTAATAACAAAATGCGGGTTTGGGGTCGAAGGGAAATTTTCCCAAAAATCAAGAGGCCAAAGAGGATGATTTGGTCCCCGTAGATGCCCCCCTCGCTGGAAGGGAAATGTCGGCTAGGTTTCACCTGTGGGTTGAAGATGATGCAGAATTTGCTTGCGAACGCTTCATCACTGACGAGGAGGAAAGACGAGGGGTAGTGGCAGTACGGCACCCGCCTCAAAAAGGGAGAGTGGCGGTCGCAGAAGCCGCTGAGATGATTCTCCACCACGATCAGCGGAAACACCACTCCTCGCTTATCGCTGTCGAAAAGGTCCAGGACTCTCAAGCCTGGCCTTTTCGAGCAAGCCTCTGATTCACCCAGCGATGTCATATGCCCCGCCTTTGCCGAAACGCATCATAAGGGCAAAAATCTTAGGTGTTTAACCACCACCAAATGTTAGTCACTTTGCAGTGAATGCATGAGTTGAAATGGAGGCAACACTTGCCAAAAAAGGCCACACTGATCCGGGCTTTTCCAACCCACTGTCAAAAACCCTCTGTCTCCTCCTCCTCCCCCTCCTCCGCAACACCAAGCGTTCCTCAGCTGCCCATGTCTCTCAGAGTCATGATCAGGGATCAGCCTCCGCTTCAGCCTTCACCGTCGCCCGAGAACCACCAGAGACCCATCCTACCCATTCTCCTTCCACCAGTTTGACGACCTGCACATCGTACAGCGGCCAGTCTAGCCTTCTGTCTACCAGGTTTGGGAGCAGAAGAAACACTTTAACCCAAACCATTCCAAAGCCAAAAGCCTGAATGTCGGCATTGCCAGGCTTCTGGCCTTGGAAATGTTGCCTTCTGTCTGGTGGACACAGATGGGTTCCGCCACGTCATGGCCCTTGCCTGCCCCCAATACCAGATGGCAGAAAGGCATTTCTTTGCCAGAAAAGCAGTATTTCCTGTCCTGGCCCCACTGTCATCTAAAATTTTAAGCGCGTTGTCTGCATCTGGGGCCGGCAAAGTCCATCTGACCACCGACACATGGACTATAAGCACGGCCAAGGGCTGCTATATCTCTGTTACACTCACTGGGTGAGCTGGGTGGAGGTTCAGTGGTAACATTGACTATCAGCGCACGCCTTCAAACCGCAGGGATGGTGCAGGGCTCTTTCCCCCAAGGTCCTCTGGTGTCATCACGTACCTAGAGAAACCAGGCCGTGTTGAAATTAATCTGTCTTGGAGACCGTCAACACACAGGTCAGGAGCTGTGGCTCTCCGCAATAAGACCGAGCGCTGGCTGGGTGACAGGAACCTTGTGCCAGGCAAGGTGGTGTGCCGTAACGGTCGAAATCTGCTGGCCGCCCTTAAGATCGGTAGGCGGAGCACATCCCTTGCCTGGCACAATGTCATGAACCTTGTCGTCCAGAAATTTCTAAAGCGCTACCCGGGTCTGGACTGCCTGCTGAGGAAGGCTCGAGGTCTGACACCGCACTTCCGCCGTTCGACCCTGCTTCGTCCCGCCTGGCTGCATTGCAGCGTCAGCTCGGTCTCTCCGTCAACCGTCTCATTGTTGACGTTGGCAACACGCTGGGAATTCCACCCTCCACATGCTCCACAATTGTGGCAGCAGCGCAATGCCTTTTCCCCAGTATAAAGGACACATGGCCTGCAAAGCAGCGGTGTCGGACCTCGGGGTTGTTGAGCCCCCAAATCCTTGCCAGTTTTGAAGAAGCCACCAAAATGGTCAGTGCGGACAATGCCCTTGTCACATGAGCATTGGGGTGATCTTAGTTCTGGATCGAATCGTTTGGACACTCTGAAAACTCGGCCAAACCACGATGGAGGAGGGAACGGAAAACAGAGCGGACACGGAAAGCTGTTCTCTCCGTCAAATCCGAAAGGCCCAACGCCTTCCAATTTTTTGGTTTCATTAGGCAGTGATTCAGGGTCCAGACTAGGGGCAAGGCAGGGCCTCAGCTCTCAGGGTGAAATCGTCTGAGGCAAGTCAGGGCTGTGTTGAAGCTGTGCCGAGGAAGCGGAGGGAGGATGAGGTTTATTCCTGGACACCGACGTTACCCGACGTCCCTGCCTTGGAAAGAGGTTGGCATGGTTTTTGAGGCGAAGGGGGAAGATAAGGAAGATCAGTTTGCTAGTGCCCCTCGACCCAGTAGGCTTGGGAATAAAGGGCTCCATCTCTCACATGAGTGCTTGGATGCTCCAAACCTCCAACATGATCCCGCTTTAAAGGGCCCAAATCAAAATGAACAACAGTACTGGTGGCCACCCATCCTGGGTCCCCGGTAAAAATAAAACTCAGATTTTCCCTTCCACCCACCAAATAGAGAGTAAAATGCAGGAAATGGAGACCTTGCTGATTGTTTCAACTGAGAACATCTGTTTCGTCTGCTTCACGGTCTTCCAATGTGGAACAACGTCAGCAACGTGACAGCAGTAGAATGCCAAGTAGCCGTAGCGGCAGCAGCAGACAATGTGGCAGAAGCCTAATGGGTGACCTCTGGAAATCTTTATTTACCACCTCACCAACGCATGTAATGCAGGGCACACATAAAACAATACAGAGACCACCTAAGATCAGGGTTTGCACGGACTATCTGCGTTTCAACACCGATGTTTTTGGATAGTTCCGGACCCAATCGACTTCTGGGTATCCAAAATGGATGAAAGGCCCGACCGTTTCGCCACGCCATAGAGGTGTTATCCTGCCCACAGCCACGTCATATCTGAGCGGACCTTCAGCACAGCTGGAGGAGTCTTTACGACAAACGCTTTCCGGCTTCCCACCGATAATGTGGATCGTTTGACTTTCATCAAGATGAATCAGGCATGGATCTCTGATGTTGTGGCCCCAATTGCTGAGGTCACCGATTAGGTGCCGGTCTACTTCACATTCCTCTTCCAAAAGAAATGGTCCTCTTGAAAACTTTTTTTTAAAATGATTTCTTACTGCAATTTTTATTCTCAGTTCCCAAAAGATCATTTTGCTGGTTTTGCGGTGAGGAGACTGTAAAAGACACCATGGTTTCATGACAGAACCGTATTCCATTTACTCACTTTATCTTTAGAATTTTTCGCAATTGTCAATGGTTTTTTAGGGCATGTTGCTGTAGATAAAGCTATTTTTCATGGTCCTTTGGAACAGAAATTTGGCTTTCTGAGTGGCATTTCTCCCTCACAGTTTTTTTAAAAGTGGCTGAGAAGTCATTTTTATAATTTTTTGGGTCATGCTGCTTTTAAATGCAGCAATACTACAGGCCTATATTTAAAAATGTTTTTTTCTAACAGACATTGTTCTTCACAATTGTCAAGAGTGGCTAAAGGGTCATGTTTTGCATTTTTGGGGGCATGTTGCTGTGAAATTCAGCTTATACAAGGTCCTATTCTAAAGAAATGTGGTTTCTAAAAGACATTTGTTCTCACATTTTTCAAGAGTGGCTGAAGGGGCATGTTTTTGAATTTTTTGGGGGCATGTTTGCTGTGAAATGCAGCTAATACTTACAGGTCCTATTGTAAAAAATGTGGTTTCTTAACAGACATTTGTTCTTTACAATTGTTAAGAGTGGCTCAAGGGGGGATGGTGCTGTCAAAAACAGGAATAGGTTGGGCACTTTTTAATGGACCACATATTGCAAATTGACTTGTTTTTGCAAGATCTTTAACATAGCTAGCATCCCTGTAGTGAGACAACCCATTTAATAACAATAAAAAAAAGAGAAACAAAGATGTGGTGGGATTTCCCTCCTATTTTAAAAATGTTTTTTTAGAATTAAACACTAAAAAACTTGCATGTACAAAATAGGTGATACAAATCTTCCTCTGAATTGTACAAGGGAGGTACAGGAAAACTTGAACAGATGTAGGTTATTCAGAGGACATGGTGTATGGAGCACATCGCCACCCCAAGAACAGAGACAATTTTCTCCAACATGTTGAGTAAAATGAGAAAAAGAATGCCAAGAAAAAGGGAACCTTGGTGAAACAGGAGCGTCAACCACCAGCATCTCCAAGTGAAGCTCAATTGGTCCGCACTCATACGGAGGGGCAAGCGCTCTCGTAGCGGCAGAAATTTCTCTAGCGCTACCCAGGTCTTGACTCTGTACTGACGAAGGCTGGAGGTCTGAGCTCACACTTCCGCTTCCGCACTCTGCTTCAGCAGGACTGTTTTCAATGCTGTGTCATAAGGGCATTTTTTGCCATGTTAATGGATGATGGACGCCTGCCTGGGCTCTCACCGCACCCACTGTAACTCGGGTACTGCTAGCTGAACCTGCGTACTAATAGATGACGAATACCAGCCCTGGCTCTCACCGCACCCACTGTAACTCGGGCCCTGCTAGCTGAACCTGCGTGTCAATAGATGACGGACCCAAACCCTTGCTTTTCACCACACCCACTGTAAGTCCGGCCCTGCCAGCTTTAACCTGCTTTAACCCGTTTACAGCCTCACCTGCTTTGATCAGTACTTTCCTGAATGCAGGATTTTCAGACAGGCCTCGTTGACCTACTGGGGACATCTGTTTCGTTTGCTTCACATTCTAATGTCACGGTGGACCAATGTCACCAGTAGAATGGCAAGTAGCTCTAGCAGCAGCAGTAATGGAAAACGAGTTGTTTTTAATATAGTTTATTTCTTATTGAGACATTTTCTGCTGATGGTCCATAAGGGCACCTTTCTGGGTTTTTGGGTCATGCTGCAGTCCAAGACATGGATAGTCAATGTCCAGTTTAACTAAAATGGTGGTTGAAAGACTCCTTTTTCCGGCAATTTTTAAATCTGTGGTCATGCACGTTGTGGGCTCATGCTGTGGCCCAGGACAGGTATAGTGAATGTCCAAATTCAACTAAAATGGTGGTTGAAAAGACTCCTTTTCCCCGGCACTTTTTTATCTTGGTTCATACAGGTTTAAGGGTCTGCTGCGTTCCAGGACAGGGATAGTCAATGTCCAGTTTTAAGTAAAATGATGGTTCAAATAATACTGCCTTCTGGCACTTTTTAATTTGTGGGTCCCTGCAGGTTTATGGGTCAAGGGTGTGGTATAAGACAGGGATAGTGAATGGTCTGTGACTTTTTTTCTGTGACTTTTATGATCTAAGTGTGTTGCCTAAGATGTAGAACGTATCCAGCTTACTGTTGTGGATGTTAATTCCATCTTCTCCAGCCCTGTTTGGGTGTAAGAATGAAGGTGTTGTTCCTCTCCCATAGACTTTAATGGTCATCGGCGATAATCTATTATCGACTATCAGATATTGGCATGATAATTGACGATATCGACTATCGACCCGATGACGATAGTCGACGTAATCGCTCATCACTAATCAGGAGCCCAGCTCCTGGCCTACACTGAAATATGATACCGGAAAGGAAAATACACTATCCAGTCACGTATACTTTACAGAGCAACAAGCAGAGGCATTAATTGGTAGTGTTTAAAAGGTATACGCATATGATACGCATACATGTACTAGAGCACACCCTGGAGGAACACCTGAACGTTTACACAGGTCTCCTAAGGGAGGCGACAACCACCAAAAGACTTTCACTAGAATGTCTGAACAACAGATAAGTCAAAGACTTTATAAAAATCTGCGAACTTACCTGTTTCTGAGGGGTTGATCAGGCCCCAAGTGATTTGGGCACGAAAATGCTGACAAGGAATGTCAGTCTGTAAACTCCTACACTTAACAACAGCTCAACAACAATAGGAAAATGTAATTTTTTTAAATAAGATTAAAAAATCTTAAGAGAAAAATGCCCCAAAACTTTAAAAATCAAAAGTGCACATAAAAGGGTGGTATAGGGAAAATTTGGAACAAATCACTGTCCCTATTACAATCCTACATTCTCCATAGGTCCCTCCCTAGAAAAAAATAGGCACCCGCTCCAATAAAGAGCCCCCGTACATTAACCTAGCCCACAATGCAAACCCCAAATAATACCCATACGTGGTTAAAATACAAAACCCCTCAGTTAACAAAAAGCCCAAAATTTTCTCCCTTACTTTGGCGTATCAAGGGACTGAAAATACCGTAACTGAAATAAACCTAAGAAAAGAAAAACAAACCAAAGAAACTTTAAAACACCTTTTAAAAAGTGTAAAAAAAAAAAAAAAACAGCCGGCTAAAAAGCACATTACTTCCCGGTTACTGTTATACAGGCCAAAGAACCAAAAATCTAAGAGCATAGGCCCCGTATCGCGGAGGGCTATGGTGCGCTGACCACACTGTAAAAATTACCGGCCATTTTAAAGCACCTCGGGGCACATGACCGCTCACAGGTTCCGATCATGTGAACCCATGACAACTTCCGCTTTAAAACATCCGAGCCAAAACCCTCCCAGCGACGCGCCTCTTAGTTACCTGAGGAATCGCCCATGTAAACGCAATTAAGCGCGGCCAGGGAAATGGAGTATTTTTACCTTCCATAGAGGTGTATACAACTACGTGGCTCAAATAAATCGCCGGTGGGAGGATATTAGCATGGGAGCGACAAGCTGCCCGAGGATCATTTATGCTGATAAAGGGAGTATAACGAATCAGAGACACATACAACCCAAATGACATAAAAAATAGCTTTTCAAAGGTATATTAAACAGATTTAAACTAAGGAAGGACACAAGATATTATTTTAAAAACAACTGAATTCACTGTTCATTTCAAACCCCTGGTATTTATAAGCCCAGGGATAAATCCAAAAAAATTTTTTTTTAAAAGTTCTAAATCAAAATAACCTTTGCGATTTGGGGAACATTTTTTAAACAAACCCCCTAATTTTTGGACCATCATTGGAGCCCCCCCTCATACCCCAAGGGCCCGGAGAAAGGTTAAACCTCCTATTTTTTAATGTCTCCTTATGCTCACAGATCCCCCGCGGAACGATGGATGGTTTTACACGTAGTATTTACCACAGGGGCACTGAATTCTATAAATCACTCCTTTAGTGCGACAATTTAAAGAAAAGATTGATTTGAATTCTTTCCCCGTTTTCAACTTTTGAAGGGTTTTCCCAGTTTCAATAAATTTACAGCCATGCAACCCTTTCACCGAAAAAGGGCCCTTTTTGGGTGTCTATCTAACCTGTTGTATTGGTAGACGGTTGTGAATGGGTCGACACTAAAGATCTTTCAAATTTTTTCCCTTTTCCCGTATATAAAAGGACGGGGAAACCCAACCCTTTGTTTAATATCAGGGGGATCAACAAAACTTCCAATGTTTGGACA
>JAODAL010083026.1:0-11386 GCA_025379985.1 Phyllomedusa bahiana
ACTGTATGTGCGTCCGGGGGCGCACATAATTTTTATTCCGCCACCGCTGCCGTCGCCAAGGCCCTAAGCCCTAAGCCATAGTTACGACTGTTAGGGGTTTAGGCCCAAACGTCGGGGGGCGCGGGCGGATACGGGGGCGCGGGGACTAGTATCCACTTACCTGTGCTCTCCACTCGCTGCTAGCTTCAGGTAGCCTATGCTTTCTTCTGTAACTCTGGCAACACTAGTGGATGTGTGCTGGTGCTTTGCAAATTAAAAAGGCCCTGATGGGTGCACCCAAATGTTTCCTCCACTTATAAATTTGGGGCCCATGAACTATTTTTTAGAACTCCTTTTTAAGCCCTAGACTGTCCCCGTGTTTCATAGTGTTTGCTAGTGCTTTTCTTTTTTTCTTGACGGGTTCTGACCCCTACCCCATGGCCTCTCTCTTGTTTTGGTGCTTTTGCCCCCTTCTGTTCTGACTTTTTAAAAAATTTATCTGTTCCCCAACCATTTGGTTGTCTCCCAAACCCCAGGATATGTTGAGCGTTTTTTTATCGAAAAGTTGAAATCGGCAAGGTTTTTATGGGTGATCAAAATTTTTCCGATCATGCGATAATTAAGGTTAAAAATTGTGCATCTTTTAAGATCGCCCCTTTTTCGGCGTTTTCCTGTAATTTTGGCGGCCAGCAAATGAATTACAGAATTTTGCAGGGTGAGTTTGGTTGCGACGTCTGACGGGATGTGATGGGTTTCGATTGGCTGGAAAAATCACATGACCCGTTTTACATAGAAAAGCTTTCCCCGTTTCAGCCTCATGCTCTCAGCCCTCATAGGGGGGGACCTGCGTTTTGCCTGTGGCCAAAAAACTCAGCGAAATTTGTCTATTTCTGCACAGAAAACCCTACTATTAGCTGTGTCCTTCCAATTTTGTTTTGATTAGGGATTTGAACATTTTATGTAGTTAGCTAGAAATTTTAAAAGCAGAAAATTTCCCCTGAAATTTACGGGTATTGAAATTTTCCCCGGATATTGGGGACCTGAACTTATTTGGGTAAACATAATTTCTATAACTGCAGGTTTTTTTTATGCAAAACTCCACTTTTAAATCTAAAAATTTCAGATAGGTTTCAATTTTCCCATTTCACCTGTGACTGTTTATATACCACCTTGCACTTAAATTACAAACCACAATTTTTAGTCAGCACGGGTTGTTTTTTGCCAAAAAACCCGTGTATCGTACGAAAAATACAGTTACGTGTTTTTTGGGCTTTTGCGCACCCGCATTTTCATTGACCAGCATCTAGTAAATCAAAAACAGCAATCAAAATTTTCCCCACGGTGAATTGAAAGGTGCAAAAAAACCGTTTATTATATCAAAACTAACGTTCCCGTTTTTTTTAAACTTTTGCGCCCCCCAACTGTTCATTGACGCAGCATCACTAAATTTAAAAACAGAAAATTCTATATTCACCACGGGTGAATTGAAAGGTGAAAAAAATCCCTTTTATTAATCAAAACATAACATTTACGGTTTTTTGCTTTTGCCACCCCAGCACGTTTTGACGCAGCATCTACAAAAATTTTTAAACAGCAATTCTATATTCACCACAGGTAATTAAAAGGGCAAAAATACCTTTTTATTAATCAAAACAAAACAGTTACGTTTTTTTTGATTTTTGCGCACCCAGCACTGTTCATTGACGCAGACTACGTAAATTTTTAAAAAGCAATTCTTTTTTCCCCCAAGGTGAATTGAAAGGTGAAAAAATACCTTTATTAACCAAAACATAACAGATACGGTTTTTTGGGATTTTTGCCCATCCAATTTGTTGATAGACACCTTGCTTAATTTGAATCCAGCAATTTTGTTTTGATTAGGGGGATTTGAGAATTCTGTGTTTTTGCCGTCTTTAAATGGGAACTTTCCAAAACTATTCCTACCTTCTCAAATTTTTAATTTCTGAACATGGAGCGAAATCGGTGGTAAGCGAGAAAAAAAGGGGGGGTAGCACTGGGGGTAAAGGGACGAGAGGGTGCTCCTTTCCCGTGCTGGCGACAAAAACGCATGCCAGCGGGTCGTCACTGCAGGACCGTCAGGGCCGTCATGCTGGGTTTTAGGCCCTGTGAATCTAAGTAAAAAAAACACGCGCCCAAACTGTCCCTTTAGTGGTTAAAGCAACCTACATCTAGCAGTCTTACCCCCCCTCTCCTCGCTCAAGGGCCCCAAAAAAGGGGGGGGGTTGGGGTCATCAGCACCCTCAGCATCGTCCAAAAAGAAGCACCCCAAATGTAAAACTCGTTTTACCCACCCCCCGTGGATAATCCATTTTTTGATGCCCCCTTTTGATGACAAAATGGGGTTGGGGTTTAAAGGAAGGCATTTTTAAAAAGATCAAAGAGGCCAAAAAGGATGATTTTCTTTTGCTCTGACAACCATTTACTGATGCCATCGGGGAGGTGAAGGAAGCGGTAATGGGCAAAAATCCCGGGGGGGGCCCCGGAAACCCCTTGCGTCCCCCTTGTTTTTAAAGCCCCAGCTTCTGGATGCAGAAAAGTCGGGAAACGACCAAGTCCCCGTTTTTGTGATGTTTGAGGGATGACGACTTTGGCGGACCCAAACCCTGGTCTTTTCCGCAGAATTTGCTTGCGAGCGCTTACCCGTGGACGGGGAGGAAGACGATGGGGTAGTTTTTAAAGGGGTTCCCCCCACAAAAAGGGAAGGGGGGGGGTCGCAGAATTTTCCGTTTTTTTTGGGATTCCCCCCAGCCCGGGTCACGCAAACCCCGCTCCTCGTTTTATCCCCGGCCCAAAAAAGGCCCAAAGGACCTCTCAACCGGGGGCCTTCTTTGAGAAAGCCCTCTGATTCACCCAGCGATATCTTTAACCCCGCCTTTCCCAAAAACGCAAAAAGTAGAGGGCAAAAACCCTTTAAAGGGGTTTTAACCACCCCCAAAACATGTCTATTCACATGCGCGAATGCATGATTTTTGAAAGGGGGGGGAAAACATTTGGGCCCAAAAAAAGGGCCCCAGCCCGACGCCGGGCCTCCAACCACTGTAAACCCCCCTTTTCCGCCTCCTCCTCCTCCCCCACCCCCAAAAGCGTTTCCCCTTTCCCAGAGCCCATGATCGGGGGACCCAGCCTCCGCTTCAGCCTCCACCTTTCGCCCCGAGTCCCACCACCCACCAAGAGACCCACCCTCCCCCTTTCTCCTTGGGCCGGGTTTAAACGCCCTGCACCCCCTTTACAGCGGCCAGTCTAGAACCCACCCCTTCGGGTTTTCCCCGGGTTTTGGGGAGCAAAAGGGAAAACCCTTTTTAAACCCAAAAAACCATAAAAAAAAAAGGGCCAAAAAAACCCTTTGAATGTCGGCATTGCCAGGTTTTTCCCTTTGGAAAAAAAAATTTTTCCCTTTTCCGTTGGTGGACACAAAAGGGTTCCGCCACTTCAGGGCCTCGTTTCCCCCCTAATCCCCAGATGCCAAAACGGCCCATTTTTTTGCCAAAAAAAAGCCGTCCCTGCCCTGGCCACCACGTGTCATTTTAAAATTTTCAAGCCCCGTTTTTCTGCATCGGCCCGGGAAAAAAGTCCATCCACCAGGGCCCCCAAGGAAAGAAGCACGGCCAAGGCCGCTATATCTCAGTGACACTCCTGGGTGAGCGGGGTTGGATGTCTCTGGGGGTGACGGTGGCTCTCAGGTCGGCCACGCTCTTAAAAACCGCCGGGGTGGTCCCAGGGCTTTTTCCCCAAGGTCCTCTGGTGGAAATTCACGTCCCCCAGAGACACCGGGCCGTGTTGTTTTTAAATCTGTTGGAAAACCGGGTCCACCCCACAGGTCGGAGCTGGGGACGGTTTCTAAGCAACGGGGCCGAGCGTGGCTGGGTGCCCCAAAAACCTTGTGCCAGGCTGGTGGTGTGCGAAAAGGGGGGCCGAAATCTGTTTGGCCCCCCCTTAAAGATCGGTAGGCGGGAAATCACATCCCTTCCCCTGGCAAAATGTCATAAACCTTGTGTCCAAAAATTTAAAAAGGAGCTCCCCGGGTCTGGCTGCCTGCTGAAAAGGTCGAGGCCCTGATTTTCCCCACGCCCCGCCTTTCGAAACCCTGCTTCTTTCCCGCCCTGGTGCTTTGCACGTCAGCTGGGCCCCCCCCCGCAACCGTCTCATTGTTGACCGTGGCAAAAACCGGGAATTTCCCCCCCTCCACATGCCCCAAACTTTTGGGGAAAGCAGGGGCAATGCCATTAGGGCCGTACGAAGTGACACATGGCCTGACAAGAAAGGGGTACGGACCTGGGGGGTTTGGGAACCACCGGGGTTGGAGGCAGGTGAAAGAGCCTTTCACCAAACCCTTTCCGTTTTGAAGAAGCCACCAAAAAAAGGGCAGCGCGGGGCAATGGGCCCCTTTTCAGCATTAGCTTGTGGTGTTTTTAGTTCTGGGAAAGATCGTTGGCCCCTCTGGGAAACAAAAAAGGGCCCCCCCAGCGACCCGGGGGAGGAGACGGAACCCCAGATGCGGGCACGGGGCCTTTCCCTCCGGGACCCAAACCACAAGGGGGCCGACAGTTTCACAATTTCATCGGGGTTTTATTAGGAGTGGTTGGGGTCCAGAGCTAGTGCAAGGTGGCGCTTTACTTAAGGGGGCATCATCCGGCCCAAATCAGGGCCCGGTTTTAAGGCCCGTGGGAGGGGGAGCGGAGGGGGAGGAGGAGGAGGTATTCCTAGACACCCATGTTTCCCCCACGGCCCTGCCTTTTTTTTTGGGAAAAAGGTTGGGGGGGGAATTTTAGGCGGTTTAGGAGAAACAGTTTTTTCTAGTGCCCCTTCCCAACCCCGCGGCTTGGGGAAATCCCAAAGGTCCCCTCTCTCCCATGAGTGCTTGGATGCTCCATTTTCCCCCAACATGGGTCCTCGCTTTTAAAGGGCCCTTTAAAAGAAAAAACAGTTTTCTGGTGGCCACCCTCCGGATCCCCGGTACAAAAAAAAAAAATCAAAACACTTCCTTCCACCCCCCCAAATAGAGAGTTTAAAATTTCAGGAAAAGGAGACCTTCGATTGATCAAATGGGGACAAACTGTTGGGCGGGGGTTTTACGTTCCTCAAATTCCAAAGGTGGGAAAAAATCAGCGACGTGACGCAGTGAGTGCCAAGTAGGCGTGGGAGCGCAGGAAAGGTGGAAAAAGCCAAATGGGTGACTTGGCAATCTTTGTTTACCCCCACCAACGCAGAAATTGCGGGCCACATCCAACACACAGAGATCAGTTAAGATCATGGTGCACGCTATCTGCGTCTCAACAGATGTTTTTGCATGTGTTCCCGGACCCAATAGACTTTGGGTTCCAAAATGGACGAAGGGCCCCGAGCCGTTTTTCCATTTACTACTTTATCTAAGATTTTTCGCTTGTCAATGGTTTTGAGGTCATGTTGCTGTGAGATACAGCAAAACCATGGCCCTTTGGAACGAAATGTGACTTCTAAGGGGCATTTCCCCCTCAAAATTTTTTTATGGGTGAGAAGTCATATTTATTTTTTTTGGGTTGTTGCGTGAGATACAGTTTTAATTAGGGTCCTTTGAACGAAATGGGGCTTCAAAAGTGGATTTCTCCTCAAAATTTTTTAATGTGGCTGAGAAGTCATTTTTTAAAATTTTTTTGGGGGTCTGTGCTGTGGATACAGCAATAATCATGGTTTTTTTTAACAGAAATGTGGCTTCTAAGTGGAATTTCCCCCTCAAATTTTTTAAACAGTGGTGAGAGTCTTTTTTATAATTTTTGGGCAGCGCTTTGAATGCAGCAATCTACAGTCTATTATAAAAAAAAAATGTTGTTTCTAACAGACATTTGTCTTCACAATTCCCCAAGGGGCTCAAGGTTTTGTTTTTGGAATTTTGGGGCATTTTGCGTGCATGCAGCTTTACAGGTCTTTTCTAAAAAATGTTGGTTCTAACGACATTTGTTCTTCACAATTGGCAAAGGGGCTCAAGGGTCATGTTTTTTAAATTTTTTGGGGGGGCATTTTGTGTGCATGCGCTAACTACAGGCCCATTCAAAAAATTTGTTTCAAACCCGACATTTGTTTTTCAAATTGTCAAGATGGGCCAAAGGGGTGTGGGGCTGTTCAAAAAAGGAATAGGTAGGCCCTTTTTAAGGGAACATTTTAAAAATGACTTGTTTTTGAAAGATCTTTAACATAGCTTTCAATCCCTGTATTGAGACAACCCATTTAATACAATGAAAAAAAGAGAAAAAAAGACGGGTGGGATTCCTCCTTTTTTAAAAAAGTGTTTTTAAAATTAAAAGTATAAAAAACTTGCATGTACAAAATAGTTTTAAAAAAATTTCCCCTGAATTGTACAAGGGGGGTACAGGAAAACTTGACCAATGTAGGGTTTTCAGAGGACATGGGGGTATGGGGGAAGGAAAGAACAAAGTACAGAGACCATTTTCCCCCGACGTTGAGTAAAAAAGAAAAAAAAGAATCCCCGTAAAAGGGGGCCCGGGTTTTTAACGGGGCGTTAACCAAGTATTTCCAAGTGAAGCCAAATTTGGCCACACTCAACGGAGGGAAGGCTACCCCGGTTTTACTTTTACAAGGGAAAGGGTGGATTTTTTCACACTTTTTCCCCACTTGCTTCGCAACAGTTTTTGTTGCTGCGTTATCGGGCATTTTAAAATGGTGTTAAAAATGACGGGGGCCCCCCGGGGGTTTCACCGACCACTTAACCCGGCCCGGGTCATGCTGGGCCAGGCGGGTTTGTCAATGCCCGTTTAACTAAAAAGGTGTTAAAGACTCCTTTTTCCCGGGACTTTTTAATTGGGGGTCTGAGGTTTGGGGGGCTGCTGTGGGGCCCGGAAAGGGATAGTCAATGTCCCAAAATTCAACTAAAAATGGTGGTTGAAAGATCCCCTTTTTCGGACTTTTAAAGTGGGGGGGCTGCAGGTTTGGGGGCATGCTTCGTTCCGGACAGGGGTATTCAATATCCATTCAAGTAAAATGATGGTTCAAATCTTTTACTGCCTTCTGGCACTTTTTAATTTTGGGGGGATGCAGGTTTAAGGGTCAGGGTGGGTACAAAACAGGGATAGTAAAAGCTCTGGACTTTTTTCTGTGATTTTATAACCATGTGGTTTTCCTAAAATGTTGCACGTAAACCCTTTTACTGTTGTGGTGTTAATTTCAACTTTCCCGCCTTGTTTGGGGGAAATAAAGAAGGGGTTGTTGCTCTCCCATAGACTTTTAAAGGGGCATCGGATTCGATGCTCACTACGAAAAACCTTATCGATAGCGGCCGACTTCGATTCATCGCCGATAGCCAACGCAATCGCTCAACATCCCAGGACTTATCCATTGGGCACACTAGGCAGTTGCTAAGGGACTCAAGCAGTGGAGGTATAGTAACAATATTTGTTCCTTGTATAATGTTCTTCTTCTTAGTAACTGTATAACCATATTTAGGGTTATACACAGAAAATTGTTTTTCAGCTATTTGTACGTGCACTGTTCAAAAAATAAAAATTAATGGAACACTAAAATACCACATCCTAGATCTCAATTAATGAAATATTCCAGTTGCAGTTCTTCATTCATTATATTGTGAAATGAGTTGAGAACTATAAAACATAAAAATATTCAATAAGAATCAAAATTAAAATCCCCTGGAGGTCTGGATTTGAAATTATATTCAAAATGAAAGTAGAAATTTAAATTTCAAGCCGATCCAATTTCAGAGGAAATGTCTCAAGACAAAGAAACGAGGCTCAGTAGTGTGTGTGGCCTCCATGTGCCTGTATGACCTTCCTACAATGCCTGGGCATGGTGCTGATGAGGCAGTGGATGTTCTCCTGAGGAATCTCCAGCGGGATCTGATTTAAAGCATCAGTCAACTCCCGGACAGCCTGTGGTGCAACGTGACATTGGTGGATGAAATGAGACATGATGTCCCAAATGTGCTCGATTGGTTTCAGGTCTGGGGAATGGGCAGGCCAGTGCATAGCATCAATGTCTTCATCTTGCAGAAACTGCTCACACACTTCAACCACATGAGGCCTAGCATTCTCATGATGATGAAAAAATAACAGTTTGACAGCAACTCCAAGATCAATGAAAAACTGGAGGTCTTTATTAAACAAGATAAAAATGTGGAGACAGAAGATGGCAGCAGTAATGCTGACGCGTTTCAGGTCATACTCGACCCTTAATCATAGCATAACTATACATGAAAATCACTAACTTATATACCTAAATAAGTAAAGACAGGCTACTCACCTGTGGAAAGACACGAGCACTACCGGAAACTCCAGGGCTATGCGCATGCGCACAAGAGTCCACCACGCTCAAAGATCGCGATAGCGTAGACGTCACGGGTGACGTCACGCACCTGAACGCCGGAGCCATGCAAAGAGGCGGGCGGATCCAGAGAGCCCCAACGCAAGTCAACAGAGGCCACGCCTATTACAGGAGTGGCGTCAACATCATCACATCGGAACTCTCCAGACCACGCCTCCCCCCCCCCCCCCCTCCGCAGTACAGCGACGAGACAGTCTGGTGCATGGGAACCAAATGTAAACAGTGCACAGCCACGGAATCATCCGGGCTGGTGTACTCCACAAAGTGAATGAAGAAGAAAATAAAAAGTATGTACATGAATATACTAATAGCATCTAATATAAATAAAAGAAGAAACCACATGAAACTGACCAGAATTGTAAGAAAAAACATATGATGCATACATAGTAATAAAAGAGTATAGAGAGGTGACTTGGGTGCAACTGGAATTTAGTAATATTCACAGGAACCAAATATATTATTAGCCTATTAGTAATGAAACATTACCTCACTTCGTACATTTAATCCAAACGGAGTTATAAGAATTTAGTAAATAGATCCAATAAGCTTCTCGATCTTTAACTTATATTCAAAATTACCTCCCCGTGTACCTAAATTGACTTTTTCAATTGCAAAGGATTGAAAAGCCCTGTGTGTCAGAGTTATGGTACATCAACAAAATGTGTAGAGGCTCCAGAAATAGTGGGTGTTGAGGGATTAACAATACCATTTAAATGTTCCAATATTCTGGTCTTAAATTTACGGGATGTGCACCCTACGTAATTGAGATTGCATAAACTACATCTTATTATATATATGACTCCCATCGTATTACAATTCATATATTGTTTAATTTGAAATACCTGGGTGTGATTTTTAAAGTTTTGTGTAGGTACCACAAATTTACATGTCTTGCATGGATACCCCCCACATTTATAAAAGCCCTTGGTGTGTAGTCATGTTGGCCGTGTAGATACAGAAACAACTGCATTTGGGGAAATCACATTACCTACTGTTTTAGATTTCCTAGCGACTATACGGCAGTCATTCTGCAGCATATTCGCAAGAATGGAATCTTGTTTAAGAATCGGTAAGTGTTTCAAAATGATGTTACGAATTTGGTTGAAACCTGAGTTAAAATCAAGAACAATTGTGGGGACATTTTTTTCTGTTTGTCGTATCGTATTCCTACTAGATAAGAGTCTGGAGCGAGACATATTCTCTACCTTAGTCATAGCTCGGTCTAGGACCCATTTAGGATACCCCCGAGCCAACAAATTTGTTGAGATTCCTTCAAAAAATCTGTAGGATTAGAACAATTCCGTTTAGCTCTAATCAGCTCTCCAATAGGAATAGCCAATTTCGTGTGTTTAGAATGGTTGCTACCAAAATTAAGTATAGTATTACCAGCTACTTCCTTTCTGTGAGTCTTGGTGAGAATGGTAGAACCTGGACTCCCCATAAGTACCAGATCCAAAAAAGAAATTTGTTGTTTCTGCACTTCAAAAGTGAAAAATAAATTTAGGGGGTTGTTATTAATGTAGTCGATCAAGAGTGGCACGGCAGATACAGGACCCGGCCAAATAAATAGCAGGTCATCTATATATCTGCCGTACCACTCCACATCAGCCACAAAAGGATTGCTATCTGTAAAGATGTAAGACAATTCCCACCACGACATCACCAAATTCGCTAAAGAGGGCGAAAATTTAGCGCCCATGCTGACTCCCCTGAGTTGTAAGTAAAATGTTTTGTCAAACATAAAAAAAATTTGTTGCATGAGGATAAGAGTAACATATTTGATAAACATTTTTCGTCGCAGAATAAGTACTAAATCTGTCCAGATGAAAATCCAAGCCCATTAAGGCAACCTGCAGGGGTATGCTAGTGTACAGTGACTCGACGTCACAGCTAAGCCACAACAAAATCAGATAGCCACATTTTATCAGACAAATTTGTCAAAAACCGTTTTTGAGTCCTGCAAGAAACCAGGCACTCGGTGGACAAAAGTGCTGTAGCTGGACGTCGAGCCACTGACACAAACGTTGACATATAGAACCAACCCCCGATACATAGGACGCATCGGGGGTGGAAAGATCTTCTTATGAACCTTAGGAAGGCCATAAAGTTGAGGAACAGTAAGAATCAGAATTTCATAATATAATCTGACCTCCTATCAGACATATATTAAGGCACACCCTCCTCTACTATCTGTTGTAATTTTAACCGAAAATTTTTGTTGGATTAAAGGAGAGTTTTTGGTAGGTAGTAATATCTGACAACAAATTGGCCATTTGTATAAGGTAATCAGACTTATTCATGATTACTACTGAACCTCCCTTATCGGCCATCTTTACTGTGATATCCTGCATTCCTCTAATTTCACCTAAGGCTTTTTGTAATTTGCGAGATAGATTAGATTTCACGGAAAAATTAGTACACAATTGCTTTAGATCCTGCTCTACCACTAATTGAAAAATTTCCATGCCCTGGTGTCTGGCCGAACTGGGTAAAAGGCAGGGTTATTTGTTTTGAATGTTTTTGGGGACTGTATGACACTACTATTTTCGGATGTATTTAAATCGTGTAAAGCTATCAGTGTCATCTGCTCCACAAACATCACACCAATCCTTAGATATATCATCCTGTACATTAGAAGACACATCATCTGATTCAGAACCCCAAAAATGCCGCTTAACAGCAAGATCCCTAACAAAACGGTTGAGACTCTTAAGTAGTGTTGAGCGATTGTGTTGGCTATCGAGATCGATCGATAGTCGATAGTCGGCCGCTATCGATAAGGTTTTTTCGATAGTGAGCATCGATTATGCGCGATGACCATTAAAGTCTATGGGAGAGCAACAACACCTTCATTATTACACCCAAACAAGGCTGGAGAAGCTGAAATTAACATCCACAACAGTCAAATGGATAAGTGCTACATCTTAGGCAACACACTTAGGTTATAAAAGTCACAGAAAAAAAGTCACAGACCATTTACTATCCCTGTCTTGTACCACAGCCTGACCCTTAAAAACCTGTCACCCCCAAATTAAAAAGTGCCAGAAGGCAGTATGATTTG